>CAEFZX010011983.1:0-11069 GCA_903066825.1 Alfaro cultratus | reverse complement strand
GGTTTCTCTAGTTAACGGTCATCAGCTAATCTTGTCAGGGCAGAAGAAGTTTCCACTGAAGACGTGATAAGAAATGTATAACTGAAGAGGGGCTGAGTGTTCGAACTCAGAACTCATCTGATGCTCACTTTGTGTGTATCTGTTTGACTTCTCCATTCTGCAGAATGAGAATAAAGCTGTTTGATCTTTTACTTGGTTTCACAGTGGTCTGATTAATCGAGGAACGACTAATAGATTATTTTCCTCAACACCGGTTAATTCCAACAATCACAGCTTATAAATGATTTCAGGTATCAAAGCCAGTCATGTTTAAAGTGCATCCAGTTCATTTATTACTCATGACTGAAACAAAGTCACATGATCAGACCTCACAGCTGAAACTACATCACTTTGGATAATTAACCTGACTTTAAACACATAGCATCAGTCATTCACCACAAATTAAGAAGAGAATTAAAACACTATTTATATATTTAGATTCATGCATCATGATTCATGTCTAATACTTCTTTAATTTTCCATCTGCTTGTATTAAAGCCTCATCTCTATGAAGATAACTGACATTTCAAAACAGAGCAGGAAAGAAGCCATGAACTCAGCAGTAAGATTTGTTCTTATTGAATAAAATCCAAACCATTGAATGCAAAAAACCCCTAAATGATCAGAAGAAGCCAGAGAGGTTGGATGTGCAGCTTCCTGCATGCTGGGGCTCCAGCGCAGCTCTGGGGCAATTAAAGAGACGAGTGGTGCAGATGAGCACCTTCTGACAAACACACGGCACCTGAAGCCCAGACGAGACGCAGCTTCACGCTTTTAACTAAAAACCTCCCATGAGCCACAAAACCAATCTCTGAAATGTTGCTTTTGATGTGAAATGACAAAGTCAGGCCTCAGCTGGACGAGTCTAACAGGAACGTCATAAAACCAACTCTCTTTCTGGACATGAATCTTATCATTTCAGCTTTAATAACAGAAATGAGTTTGGACCCCTGGGTCTCCACTACCGCCCCCATGTGGAAGGGTTGTGAACAAACCAGCATCAGGCACGGTGGTGGTCGTATTATTCTGCGTTTTATTAGTGTTATCCTGAAATCAGAGCCGCAGCGGCTGCAGAACTGATCAGGAAAAGCTAATCGACGCCAACATGAAGCTGCTTCATGACCTCAACCCTGAAGGAAACAGAAACGGAGAATCCCAAACTTCTTGAACTCTGTTTCCACGTCAACGCGTTTCCCTGCACCATCGTCAATAAGGCTGGATTTATTTATATAAAGTAAAGTTTGCTGCTCATCAACCTCTGATTGGTCTCCACTCTTTCATTCTGAGCCTTTTACACAATTATATGTCCTTATTAAATATTCATTATTTCCTGCAGATTTAGTTTCTTCAAACGTCAAGCAGAACTATAAAGAAATAATAAAGTAGTAACTAATGAAGAGCTGCTAAAACCATAATAGCTGCAATTTGTGTGATTATTTTATTTAGAATTCAACATGTGGGCGGAGCAGGAGCTCTTTTATAAATTAATGACTGCAAACAAAATCATATTGCTCAGTGGGATGACAGAGCCGCCTCTCCATCTTCCCACATCCTTAGAAAAAGCAGATCCACTGTTTCGGTAAAAATTACTGTCATTTATTATGACAAAGAGAAGAATATTGCTGCGCTGCATGTTGTGGTATTTGGCCAAAGCTTGCTAATGTTCGCCCTCCCACTCAGTTATTATCACTTCTTGGCAAAGTCATGTTTCCACTCACCGCGAAAGCAAAACCAGAAGAAGCGAAGCGCTGATCCACTGGAGAACGCCGAGTCGATAGAAACACGACTCAGAACCGAGTCGGAGTCCGAGAACCGGAAGCTCACGAGTTTCTGCTGTTACACCCTGATGAAGGTCCAGAAGGAAACCAGCAGAGAAAAACCTTCAATACAGACTGCAGCAGAACGACTGGCAACTACACCAGTTGGCCTCCAGTGAGACCAGTGGGCCTCCAGTTAGACCAGTGGGCCTCCAGTTAGACCAGTGGGCCTCCAGTTAGACCAGTGGGCCTCCAGTGAGACCAGTGGGCCTCCAATTAGACCAGTGGGCCTCCAGTTAGACCAGTGGGCCTCCAGTGAGACAAGTGGGCCTCCAGTGAGACCACTGGGCCTCCAGTTAGATCAGTGGGCCTCCAGTTAGACCAGTGGGCCTCCAGTGGGCCTCCAGTGAGACCAGTGGGCCTCCAGTTAGACCAGTGGGCCTCCAGTTAGACCAGTGGGCCTCCAGTGGGCCTCCAGTGAGACCAGTGGGCCTCCAGTGAGACCAGTGGGCCTCCAGTGGGCCTCCAGTGAGACCAGTGGGCCTCCAGTGAGACAAGTGGGCCTCCAGTTAGATCAGTGGGCCTCCAGTTAGACCAGTGGGCCTCCAGTGAGACCAGTGGGCCTCCAGTTAGATCAGTGGGCCTCCAGTGAGACCAGTGGGCCTCCAGTGAGACCAGTGGGCCTCCAGTGAGACCAGTGGGCCTCCAGTTAGATCAGTGGGCCTCCAGTTAGATCAGTGGGCCTCCAGTTAGATCAGTGGGCCTCCAGTGAGACCAGTGGGCCTCCAGTAAGACCAGTGGGCCTCCAGTGAGACCAGTGGGCCTCCAGTTAGACCAGTGGGCCTCCAGTGAGACCAGTGGGCCTCCAGTGAGACCAGCAGAGCGTGTCCCTCAGTAAGCAGGTCAACCTGGGCGTTTGGGCCTCAGTAATATTGAAGCGCTGACCTCCGACCTCCCCGGTCCCCCCAGCCCTCCTGTGAGAACCGATCTGGGGTTTAGGGGCCAGCGAGGTGGAAAATTGTCTGCAGTGAAGCGTGGCGGCGGGAACAGGAAGTGACAGTGCAGACATGCAATCCCAGTGAAAACCATCAGCTCGCTTCTCTGGGAATCTCTGCAGCAGAATGTGACGCAGCACCACCCTTAAGGCTCTGGTGAAGACTACAGCAGCTGAGCATCACCTGAGCAAAGCGACGCAGAAAGCTGACATGTGGCTCCATTTTAATGGCAAACATGCAGATAATACATAAAACATGGAATTTATTCAATCTTCAAGCTAACAAGTCATAATACATAAAAATCAGGAAACACCTTCAGCTCTGCACGGAGTGAAACATCAGCTGAGTGGAAATTATCCCCAACTTCACTGGCATTCTGTCGCCATCTAGGCAGCAGGGGCGGTACTGCAGGCGCAACTGTTTCCTGTTAGAAGCTGCATTTCTCCCAACAGCAGCAAACGAGGAGCATTAGGTCTAGGAGGAAAGGATGCTCTGAAATGTTTTCATATCAAGAGAAAAAACAATGATAGAAGCAAAGAGAAGAATTAAAAAGAAGAGAGGAATCAGGCTTCAGCACAGCAGAAATGAACAAGGGAGTAAAGCGATTCTTGAAAGTTCAAAAATACTTTGCTTCATTTTAAACAGAAAAGGATTTTGGTTCCCTTTTTCTTTTCAGTCATACAGAAGAGCAACGAAACGACAGAATGAAGCTGGAAGAGAGGAAAAGAGGAGGAGCCATCATGTGCTGCTTCAGGAGGAGGAAGAGCGGCTCAGAGCACAACGGCAGCCATCATCAGGTCTGAGGGAAGGCCAGCTTCAGTATACAAGCTTTCACATGAAACATCACAGAAACATAAACTAGCATAAATAAAACATCAGAAAACCATGAAAGCCAAACTGAACAAATGGATCTTTAGCTGCTGCTTAAAAAATAAAGAGTCCAGACAGTAAAAACATGGAGGAAACATTTCCTAGATCTACAGGACTTATCTCCTTTCTGGTTTCAAAATGAGTTCATGGAACCGTAAAAACTGAGATTATTTAATTACGAGTAGAAATTCTTCTGGTTGGTCCAAAAGTCTCAGTTCAGAAACTCACTGATCCACAGACTGACGGGAGGAAAGTTCAGGCTGATCAGAATGAAACTGAAAATCTCAGCATGTCCTGCTTGGTTCAGTCCAAACCGGTCAAACATAATTCACTTTTATTTTTTAATTTGTTTTATTGTGACAGTTTAAACATTTCTTCAGATTTCCTGATGGTTGGATGGAAACGTGACGGCTTTGTTTAGACCCAGAGCTCTGACCTCACAGCGGCCAGGTAAACCAGGTAAACCAGGTAAACCAGGTAAACCAGGTAAACCTCATCAGGTGTGAACAGGTGAAGGTTAATGAGCCATTTGTTCATTATATATTTGTTCCAGAATGGAGAATATTGATATGAGTGAGCAGCTTTCCCACAGAGACGATGAAAAGACTCAGGGTCATTTATCACAGCAGATAAAGTCTGGCAGCTGAGATGCACAAATTTCTACAGCAATATTAAAACTCAAACATAATCTTTGGAAAAAGCATGCGGTGTGAAAACACGGCAGCTCTATTAGATTTCCACCTACGTTCCTGTTTATGGTCTAACTGGGCCGGTTGGTATTTATTGAGCTCACCAGTTAACATTGTTCACTTTCTTCCTCGCTGCTCCTTTTAGTCCGAGAAGTTCAATTAATCAGAGGGCAAAGCGGAGGAAGCGTTACCTTCATAATGGCCAAAAACAGAAACATGGACCGGATCCGGATCGGAGCTTCAACTCTGACTTCTGACTGGACAGGAAAGTTTCCGCTGTCAGCAGGATGAAAGTTTCCCTCCAACAGCTTCATGAAAGATAGATGAAGAGGAGCAGACAGAAATCACCGTCATCATTTCTGACCCTGCAGACAAAACCAACGTCCAGTCGGCTTTCAGAGGCCTGCAGTAAGTGGCTCTTATTCATCAGAGGAGAATCGTCTCTTAGCCTCACCGAACAACTGAGCGCCGTTCACTGAAAGACTAACGCAGGTCAGAGCATCATGGAGGACAAACAGCCTGCTGCACCAGCCCCGGATCACCAGCGTCACACTTTACGGGACAGAGAGGAGTCATCTGAACCAGGCTGCCAACAGGAAGTCAGGCCTGCAGAGAGCAGTGACTAACAGGAAGGGAAAGGGACGAGCAAAAGAGGAGAGGGAGTGAAAACTACCTGAATGTACAGACGATACGTTCACTCTGCAGGCCTGGAGACTCAGATCCAGGAGTTTTCTGCATGTTTGGTCCTGCTACTAATTAAACTCGACCAAAGCCAAACGTCTGTGTCAGCAGTCTGTGACCCCAAAACGACCCGCAGAAGAAGGATGTAGCCGTCCTCCAGCAGCTACTAATGCATTTTATTGTGTCCTGTGTGCTTTTATTCCAGTTTATTGTTTGTGGTTGTTGGGTTTTTGTTTTGATATTGTAATATCTTCCAGTGTTTAGTGTTCTTTACAAAATTAAAGTCTTTTGCTCTTTGAGAAGGTAAACAACATTATTTATCAAAATTATTTCTGGAACAATTTGGTAAAGATTGTTACTGTTTCCTATGAAGAGACAATTGTAGGCGTGTGTGTGTGTGTGTACATGCGTGTGTGTGTGTGTGTGTGTGCATGCGGGTGTGTGTGTGTGTGTGTGTGCATGCGGGTGTGTGTGCGTGTGTGTGTGTGTGTGCGTGTGTGTGTGCATGCGGGTGTGTGTGTGTGTGTGTGTGCGTGTGTGTGTGCGTGTGTGTGTGTGTGTGCATGCGGGTGTGTGTGTGTGTGTGTGTGTGCGTGCGTGTGTGTGTGTGTGTGAGAGCGTGAGTGTGTGTGTGTGTGAGTGTGTGTGTGTGTGTGTGTGTGTGTGNTGCGGGTGTGTGTGTGTGTGTGTGCATGCGGGTGTGTGTGTGTGTGTGTGTGTGTGTGTGTGTGTGTGTGGACATGTGGTTGAGGTGCAGGTCTGCAGACCGGAGTTGAATCGTGACCAAGCGGCCGCTCGGCGTCTCGCTGCTCAGAGCTTCTCCTGATCAGGTTGGCGTTTTGGCTCCTAACTCAGCCGTTAATCCAGTGAGAGTTCAGAGACTGTCTCCAGTTCTTGGCAGATTTCATGATTAAAACACACAACGTCCGCTGGTGTTTTGCATAATTAGAGCACTTCCATTAAACGCAGGCAGATTCTAATGGAGCGCGAAGGGGACATATTTACTTTAATTACAGCTTTCAGTAGCTTCACACCTCATCTTCGCTCTCCTGAAGAGAGGCAGCGGCAGCATTCAGGGGAAAAGATTGAAGAGAAGCATTTCCCTCAAAGGTCGCGACCTCTTTCAGCTGAGTTTAGATAGCGTCTGACCTTCCAGACCGCTACACTGCAGCGGTCACACAGGGAAATAAAAAACTGGTCCAGTTCCCCATTACCAGGTAAGACCGAGTGAAAAGTTCTGAAAGTGTGTTTTCTGGTCAGGTGAACACACACACACACACACACACACATACACACACATACACACAGACACACACAGGTTTATTTACTGGAAGCTTTTAGAGTTTCCTGTCAATAACATCAGAGTCCAAAAAAAGAGAAAACCCTCCAAAGAGAACTCTAACACCATATACTGAGGTGTGTGTGTGTGATCAGCAGGAAGTGAGTGATCACTTCCTGCCGGCGCTGGACGGACTGACAGACTGAGTCATGGTGACTCCAGAACCTTCCGGCTGCAGCGTTTCTACGATCGACGGCGTCATTAGAGTGACTTCAGAGGGAACCCGGAGTGAGAGAGAGATATGAGGAGGAAGGAGAGCCAGAGACAATCCTTCATTGAGGACTGGCGTTCCTCATTACTGTCCTCATTAGACTTCAGAGCTGGTCACAGTCTCTCTGCTGTGAAAGCGTCGCAGACTGATGGAAGCTCTGAAAGGACAAACTGTCTGTAAAACCAGGAGCTGATCCCAGGTCTGCTGTAATTGACTGTAAGCAGAGAAGGAAACGAAGGTCTACGTGTTCCCTCATCATCCTCACACAGGGAAGCTCTTAATGAGTCTCAAAGAAATCTGATAATGTCTCATTAGAGATGACTCAAGACATGAAAGGAGCTTTGAGTGTGTGTGATCGTTTGACCCGTCCCCAACCTGTTGCTGTTACCCTCGGTAACAGATCACCCTGACAAACGGAGTCAGATCCTCTTTTCTACACGATGGAGGTCAAAGAACCACTTCAGAGCCGAACACAGGAAATAACATGTTTGCTTACACTGGACGTATGCATGTGTGTGTCTGTCTGTCTGCCTCTGTGTGTGTGTGTGTGTGTGTGTGTGTGTGTGTGTCTGTTT
Organism: Alfaro cultratus; assembly: GCA_903066825.1. NCBI lineage: Eukaryota > Metazoa > Chordata > Actinopteri > Cyprinodontiformes > Poeciliidae > Alfaro > Alfaro cultratus. The sequence continues at coordinate 3,913 of CAEFZX010011983.1, read as the reverse complement.
GCCTCTGTGTGTGTGTGTGTGTGTGTTTTATGTGGCAAGTGAAAGAAGACCGCTCTATGTTAAGAGTTAAATCTTTGTGTAAACGCCTCGTGTTCATCATCTGGTCTGTGTATTAGTGCGGTGCAAAAAAATCTCGATTCTCATTTACTAAGATTCATTTAAAATGTCCCGATGTTTAAAAAATAAAAACAAATCTCCATTTTGTAACAACGCAGTCGTGTCCTGTCGGTACCATGGCGACGGTACTGGATCGTACACATGCAAATAAAGTAATAGAGAAAAATACAAAAATGAAAGAGATTCAACTGGTTGAATCTTTATTTTCTGTTAATGTTGCATTTTTTCTTCATTGAAGGAAAACATTTTGACTCATTTTGGTTTTTACTAAATTCTTGGGAAAACAACTTTTAGAACTTTACTGCTTCACAAAATGAAGGCTGGATTTCAGGAACACCGCTGGTGGGCGGAGCCAGTAGGCCAGACCCCGCCTCTTTACGCTGCGCCACGATTCTTCAAATATCTCCAAAGATTGTCAGATGGCTGAAATCTCCTGGATGGAAATGAAAACATCATCTACAAAGGAGGCAGAAAGGTGGCGCTCTCTCTGGGACGCTCCGTTAAAATAAAATGGAGGATCCAGGGAGGGAGGGATTCACTAAGCATGGATTTATATTTAAAACTTCATAAATGTGAAAACCACTGCTGAATGTCTCTAACTGGACCGATCCTGGAGGGAACTGGGACGGATCCTGGAGGGAACTGGGACGGATCCTGGAGGAAACTGGAACTGATCCTGGAGGGAACTGGGACCGATCCTGGGACCAAACCTGGAGGAAATTGGGATGGATCCTGGAGGGAACTGGGACGGATCCTGGAGGGAACTGGGACCGATCCTGGAGGGAACTGGGACCGATCCTGGAGGGAACTGGGACGGATCCTGGAGGTCGGGCTGCTGGCCCAGTGTGCTCTGGCCTGGAGACATGGAGGCAGCGGCGCTACCAGCTGCAGCAGAGAGGCTGGGACTCACTAGCCTGGTGTCCCAGGAAACAGTTTCAGTCCAATCAGAACCTGCAGCAGCATTAGCAACACCCAAGGCTCATGTTACCCATGATGCACTGCTACGGTGGCTGGTGAGGTTCAAAAAGATGTATTTTTCCTGTAGTTGGTACAGATCAAATTCGGTCTGTCTTCACACCAGAACCGGAGCCGAATGTGTCTGGAACTGGATCAGAAAGTCGGGTCGGGTTTTCATACCTGGAGGAAAGGTCCGGTCTGACGGGGGAAACCAGCTCCGATCCGGTTAAAAATGATTCATGTTTTCATTTCAGTCAGCAGGAATTTCCACTAACTCCAGAAATCCTTGATGAATTGGTTCTTTTTTAAAGGAATCCATAAGCTAGCTGGTCAGAGCTAACATGTTGATTCTGTAATCTTACAACAAAACCAAAAATGTTTCTTTGAATGCTTCTTCATTCACTTATTGATTAATTTCCCTTTGTTCCACATCAGGTGTTTGTTTGGTCTTTACTTCACTGACTTTCTACAAGCAGCAGTGAAACGTTTCTCTGGCTCTCCTGAGGCTGCAGCGACCAACACCATCTCCCTCCTCCGCCGGCCTCATCCTCCATCTGTCTGCAGACAGGAAGTAACGCAGGGAAGAGGAATCTGTTTATCCTTTGATCGTTTCCAGAAGGACTGGAAATCACGTTCCAGACTTGGTTACAGCCTCTGAGCAGCGACACAAACTGCAGCCGGTGCTGAAATAAAACCTGATCTGGAGAGGAAGAGAAACCGAGACTCCAGAAGTCTCTGTGTTTCCCATCAGCTAGAGAATCGCTTTGAGCCCACACAAATATGGCAAAGATAGGATGATCCTGTGATTCTACAAGGAGAGAAGACACATTTGCAATTTAAGTGTGCACCATGAGTCAAGTAGGATAAATCTGTTTGCATGCTGCATAGAAATGTGTACCATAAAACTGGAAATAACCTGGTAAGCTGCAGTTTTGTTTGAAACATGATTCACATATTTTATCAGCTATGTTCGCAGAATTAAACGTACACAACCGAGAGATGGAGATTTGTGACAGGAATGCATTTCCCAGAATAACAGAAAATCTGCTCTTTGTTTCAGTTTCACAAACAGATTGATTCATTTCTGTTTCAAACTAACCTGGTTTCTCACAGATAACTGGTTTCTTTCTCTTTGTTCCCAATAATGAATGAATCTGCTTAATGGAAAGCGCAGTCGCGCGAACTGCGTGTGTGTGTGTGTATGTGTGTGTGTGTGTGTGTGTGTGTGTGTGTGTGTGTTCATGTAAGCGTGTGAGCAGAAGAGGGCAGGTTGTAATCAATAAAACAGGAGTTAAATAATTTCTTCAGAGGCGCTTTTAGCCTGAATCATGACTGCAGAGAATCCAGGACTGAACAACTAAACCCAGAAAACTCTCGGCCAATTAAAGTGAGTAACACTAGCAGGAAGCCAGCACCAAACCTACACAGGTCAGACAACAAGCAGCAAACGAGCCGAGTCGTCTGCCGTCTCTCAGCGCTGCGGATAAACGGGCGAGCGAGAGGAGCAGAGGAGAGAGAGAGTTTACCAAATGAGCCGCTAGCCGCCACGCTTCAGGGAATCTCCCACATTTCAAACACAGACACTCGCTTCAAAATTAGCTGCTGCTTCAACTTTCACCGCCTGCTGCCAATAAAGAAACGTACAACAACACCGTCCTGCTAATCTGACCAGAGGAATTATGGGAAAATGTCTGTAAAAATGATGAGGTCAGAGGTCATGCTGAGAGGGCGGTCTGCTTACAACGCACTGAAGCATCAACTCCAATCACAAGCTCAAAAACACTTGGATCATTAAATGTGGTCATAGTTCAGATCATCTGGATGGTGATGCTGTGGGCTCCAGTAGCAGTCAGTCCTGCAACCAATCTGAAGAACCCTCTGACTGAAGACTGTCTCATGCTAACATGCTAACAGCCCAACATCCAGACAGCAGAGATTCCACAGTAACATGATGACATCATCAGCTGTTAGCAGCTCTGCTAATCCAGCTCCTTTGCTTTAGCTGCGCTTTAAATCTGTCTGGAGGTCAGAGCACGGACATGATCCTCGCCCGTTCGTTCATATGCATATGAAACACAGAGAGCTAGAGAGATCTTTATTTTATTGTGAAAGGCTGGGGAGGAGGGCGCAGGTCCCCCGCTGGCCCCCTGTGAACCGGCCCTGCTCAGAGGAAAGGCAGATGAAATGAGAGCAAAGTGTGAGGAACCTCCGCCGTCTGCAGCTTCCGAACACCTGATGACGGAGCGCTGGTCGGACCGGACCGGACCGGACCGAACCGGACCGAACCGGCAGCAGAGTTATTGTCCCACCAACCCGACTCCAGCAGCCGCGCTTATTAAAAACCTCCAGAGAGCGAAAACAGAGCAGAGGTTCCGATCTCTGCACGCGCACACGCACACATGCGCGCGCACGGTACACGCACACAAACCCAAAGAGCCGCTCAAGTTGGAGGCTGAGCGGAATGTAGATGCGGCTGGAGACAAGAACCGAGCCGTGATTTGCACACAGACAGAGGGGACAGGCTGCGCTGCTTCCCCCGGCGGCCCGGCCCGGTCCGGTCCGTCTGTCCGGTCCGGTCCGTCTGTCTGTCTGTCCACTAAATGTGAGGTGTTCCTGAAAGTGAGCGGAGCGCCGCGGATCACTGAGCCGAGACTCTTCAACCCAAACTCGGCTTCAGAGCAGATCAGAACTCTGACTCGGTTCCGATGGACCGCAGATGATTGTTGCTGGAAGAGTCGCTAAACTTAACAAATCGCAGCAGCAAATCTCACACACACACACACACACACACACACACACACACACACACACACACACACACACACACACACACACACAC
>CAEFZX010011979.1:0-139450 GCA_903066825.1 Alfaro cultratus | reverse complement strand
AACACATAACCTAGAACACATAACCTAGAACAACACATAACCTAGAACACATAACCTAGAACAACACATAACCTAGAACAACACATAACCTAGAACGTCACATAACCTAGAACGACACATAACTTAGAACATCACATAACCTAGAACGACACATAACCTGGAACGACACATAACCTAGAACATCACATAACCTAGAACAACACATAACCTAGAACAACACATAACCTAGAACGACACATAACCTAGAACATCACATAACCTAGAACATCACATAACCTAGAACATCACATAACCTAGAACAACACATTTCTGGTCTGATTTAACCGAAGACAGTGAGGAGATGAAACGCTGAATGTGTCTTTTTTATTGGTGTATGTAAACTTCTGGTTTTCACTAAGTGTTCCTCGATGCTGTTGAACAAATTCAAACCATTCAGATGGTTTTTAGTTACCAAAACGTTCGTCCTGCAGAGGAAACACTGTAACGTCTCGTTCTAACACCGATCTGCCGTTTCACCAGCTGCACTGAAGTAAAAATGGAGAATTTAAGCAACTGCTTCAAGGCATTGTGTGTGGGTTATGCAGAAAGCGCTGGAGGGCTGCAGTCCTGGTGCCAAACTGTCTTGGAGGATAAGAGCACGCTGACAGCCCTGCGAGGATGACGTCTTAACTTTGAAGTCCGGACAGAATCCAACCTTCAGTCGTTACATTAACACAAGCGCACGCTCTCACAATGGCAGAAACTCCAGCCTGCATGTCTGATTTTCTTCTTAATATTCGCACTCACTCATATAAATGAGCAAACACACATTGTAATACTTAGCACTGTGTTGGGCTGGGTGTGTAGTGTTAATCCTTATGAGCTGCGCACAAAGAATTATAAAAAGAACAGAGAGAAATCACTAATTTCTTACTGGAAAAAGACGGGCAATGCCCAGAGGGCCTGGGTGTAAAGTGGTTTTGGACAGACTGCCACTTGCCTCATTTGGTTCTAATTTAATTTAATATTACCCACTCTTTTATTCTCTCCTTTGATTTTCCTCTTTCTTCTGTGGCAGAGGGCCCTCAGTTCAAACAGAAAGGACAAATTAGGAGCTTATAAATGCCAGTCATTTTTTTACTCTGCAGCATTTCTAATCATAACACGGTAAAGATCTATTAACGATCATTGGCGAGTGGGACGCCTGCTTCTATCGGAACGTCTGACTCATTATTCCTGCTTTGTAGTTGCATTAAAATGTATTAACATGCAGAAGCCTCTCCATCTGCAGTATTCTCTAATCATGTAAAAGTCAATATGGACTTGTTAAGAACAACAAACGATGTAAATGGAGCACTGACAGCACCAAGTAATTCTCCTTCTGAGTGCTGGTTGTTTTTCCATTATCACACAGTCGTGTAGTTGTAGTAACCTGAGCTCTCCGCTCATTATGACCATCTCAAACCATTTGCTTTACATAAATAGCAGAATAAAAACAAAGTGGAAAATTACAGCGTGTCACCATCCACTTGATTTTAATTTTTTTGTCTGTTTCCACCCAATATTCCCCATTTTTTTATGTTTATACCCTGACTGGCCAAAGAGGGGAAAACAAACAAGTCAAATTATTTAACGCCAGCAGATGCAATGAGTAGCTTCTCATTTGTTAAGCAATCAGGTGGAAACACATCCTGTTTTAGAAAGATCAAACTATTGGCATCAAGCGGAGGAAACATCTAAGGAGATTGTAAAAGAAAAAAGAACCACTAGAACTGGGTTGAGAACTGTTCAATGTAAGGAAAGTGGGGAACCATAGAAATAATCCTGAATGCTCTTGATAGGCGAACACTGAAACATTTGGTTGAAATTAGATTGAAGAAAAACAACAGCAAAAGTCAGGCTATGTTTACTAGTGAATTTAAGAGCATTTCCACACCACAGTCTGAAGGGAACTCAAAGGATTAGGACTGAACAACTGTGTAGCCGTAAGAAAACCGCTAATCCGTGAAACTGAGGAAAAAGCTTCAATCTGACAGGAAGCATCAAGATGGGAAGACGGTCATGTGATCTGATGAGTCCAGATGTACGATCGTTTTGTCCCAGCCTGTCAGGGAAACAGTATCATCTGGAGTTACTGCAGTTGGTCAGGTCAAAGTTCAACAACCTGAATCTACTGGATGACCTGGTGAGGCTCAGAGTAGAGCTGCTGCTTCTCCACATCCAGGCAAACAAACTCCAGTGCGTTTGTCTGGAAAGTCTGCTTCGTTTGGTGAGGTGTGAATGCTAATCGAACTCTTGATGCGGAGCAAAAACTCTGGTCTGCCTAAAAACGTTGGAATGCGTATGTGAACACAAAATGGACCAAATGGTCCACTTCCTGCTCTAAAAGCAGGAAGTGGACTACAGCGCCGGGCATTGTGGGTAAATACAAACAAAACAAACACGTTAGCCTAGCGCTAGCGAAAGAAATGGTGTGTGGTCTAAACTCTGACACCTCTCCATTTTTGTTTAAGTTTTATGAAGAAGGAAGTTGCGCTCAGCACTGTAAAAACACAAGTCGTTTTGGTCTAGATTTTAGTACAAATATGTTAGTAAACTTGAAATAAGAAAAGCATCTTGCAAGTAATATTTCAAGAAGATACAGATATGGCTTGTTTTAAGCAAATATTTCCTTAAAAGTACTGGCTCCATTGGCAGATTATGTCACTTATAACAAGACATTTTTCCCATCTTATAAGATGATTTATAACAAAGGTCAGCAGCTGAAAATGTAACAAATTTTGGTCTCCAGTCAAACTGAGATGTGAAATCACATTATGTTTGCGCCTTAATATTCTCAATAATGTATTATTTCAAAGTCTATTTATTTTCATCCAACTGTAAAATGTTAAACTGTTATTACAGAGTAAATTAACCGTCAACTGGACTGTGATGAATATAACGGAGGCTAACAGGTCTGGTGTTTCAGTGCAGGAACTCGTTGCAGATGTAGTGTTGGCATCTGCCAAGTCTCAGCTTTCTTTTTGTTTGCTTAAAAGCAGCAGCCATGCAGGAAGGAAAACTGATCTGCATTATTTGGTAAGACTCTCCCTGGTCACTCCATTCTGCCAGCAGATTTCCAAACAGGATGCCGTTCCACATGAACACAGCATCAGTCTCACTCTGAACAGGAAGCATGCACAAGGCTTTTGTGATCAACGCCGTCATGAATTCTGCTGGGAGAAACGTTAATGGCGACAATCCTGCAGCAGCTGAGAATGCTTTTCCTGTTGGTGAAGATCACACGGCGCGATAAGAAGGTCGAAAACAGCTACACTTCCTCTGTTAAAAAGATTTCATTGTGTCCAACAAAAATGTTAAATATTTCAGTAAATTTATAATTCTGAACCTAATCCAAAACATTTTTCTTGTTAAGCTCCCAGTTCTTGATAGTTGCGGCTTCGTCCGCTGAACAATCTCGGTAAATCTTGTGTTTTGGATCCGGACGGCCCTCTTCTATTTTCATATTAACACTCGCAAACTTCTGTTTACCCATGCATGCTAACATGTTGAAAATGTAATCCTTTACACCAGCATATGACATAAAATTTTATATGAGGCACATTAACATTTTCCACACAGACAGCGCCAGGATTCAGAAGTCAAGGCGCTCTGTCAGCGTGTTCTCCGCTCTGGATGCTCTGGGCTGCTGTAAGGGAGATTTATGAGGCTGGCTCCCTCTTGTCCTGTGTGTCTCTAACTTGACTCTCTGGTTTCCAGTCCAAACCTCATCTTGGCACACAGACACAGGGAGATGCTCCTTAGGATGGAGAGAGAGAGAGAAGCAGACAGGCAGGCTGAAGGGAAAGTTGTTGGTGTCCTGTTAAGAGGCAAGATGTTGGAGGAAAAGTGGTGAAACTAAGAGGCAGAAGATAACTGGGAGAAGAGAGTGTGATAGTGATTAAGGAAGGCAATGAAGATCTGTCAGTGCTGGAGGGTTGGAGACGTGCACAGAAGAATAGTCAGTGTGCTGTCGGTCTTTTTTGTTGGTGTGTGTCTGCACAGACATTTAGACGTACTTTAGCTACTAGCAAAATGACAATAAAAAACAAATTTCAGGTTTTTACTCTAAATATTTTAAATAATTTCCGCTCCACATGGACTGCAGTAAAGGTTTGTGTTTACCTACAAAGCATTTACAGAATAAGAGTTATTCTGTAAAAACATGCAGCTCTGGAAAAAATTGAGACTATTTAAAGTGATCAGTTTCTCTGCTCTTACTTTTTATAGGTGTAAGTTTGAGTAAAATGAACATTGTTCTTTTGTTCTATAAACAGACATGCCTTCGAAATTTGCAGAAAATGAGAAATGGTCAAAATAAGGAAAAGATGCAAAACTTTCAGACCTCAATTAACGCAAAGAGAACAAGTTCATATTCATTTAGAAACATCAATACTAATGTTTTAACTCAGGAAGAGTTCAGAAATCAGCATTTGGTGGAAGAACCTTGAGGTTTTCACCGGGTTCAGTGCAGCGGCCTCTTCATTTTTTCTAAAGCTGTAAATGCAAAGCAATTTTTTTTGTTTTTAGAAAAACCCTTAACATTTTTTATAATTCTCCCTAAAGTTGCAGTGTGTAACTTTTATAATATGAGACATATAATTTCTGAAAAGATTGATCTCCTCCCTGAGCTGCTATTGCCGTCTGAAGAAATGCACCAAAAACAATCAATCAGAGCCAGGAGGCGGGGCTTAGCGCTGTCAATCAATCTCACAAACACACTTCTAAATGTGCTAATGGAAGAGAAGCAACTTAGAGTGACAAGAAAGCCATTTATCAACATCAGTGGCTCTGCTAACTAGCCTAGTTAGCATTGGGAGAAGGCAGAGGAGTTTGTTTCTATCACCCAGTTAATCACTGAACGGCTTAGCACAAAAATACGTTAAAGATCTCCTGTCGACATGTCAACCTTCCAGACCTCTCAGGTCTTCTGGTTCAGGTCTGCTGTGCATCTCCAGAACCAGAACCAAACATGGAGATGCAGCATTCATCTTCCAGGAACCACAAATCTGGAACAGACATACTTACAGAGTTTCAACAAAACATCTGAAACACTGAGGCTAGAAACCCACCTGTTCAGAGCTTCCTTTGATTAGTAGTAAGTGGGACATTGATCAACATATTTGATAGTTGCATGTAACTAAAATGAAATGTTCATTGTTTGGTTCATTTGAACCACCTTGTCGCTGAAATGTGCTTCACAAATAAACTCATGAAAAAAGGACTTCCTGTTCTGACACTGGCCTTGCGTTTCCTCATCAGTTTTCATTTGCGTGTATGTGTGAGCATGTTTATCCTTTCAGAAGGCCAGCCTCCCGTCCAAACGCCTCCCTCCACCCCGTCTCAGATAAATAGCTGTGGGACTTTAAACATGGCGCCCGGCCGGCGTGTGACTGAGAAATCGAGCCAACTGGTGGCTTCAGTTGCTAGGGGTCGCCCCCACCCTTCGCCTCCCCTTGGCTGGGTGGGTGGCATATGGCGGCCCAGGCAGGGACCCCAATGTTGTGATACACACACACACACACACACACACACGTACAGAGAGACTCAGAAGGCCTGGAGCCACCCAGGCTGGACCCACGATCGCCATGGGAGACACAGTGTCACCAAACCTCTGACACAGGAGGGGAGGGCTTGGGACTGTGTGGGTGATCCCACCTTGGAAGTGAACCCCCTGCACCCCCAAGAGACACACACACACACACACACACACACACACACACACGCCCGCACGCACTCACACACACACCTGTTTGTCTTGCTATCTTTGCGTTGACTTTCCATTGACTTCCATTCATTTCTAAAGCCAAACCAAACCTTAATCCTAACCATCACATAACGCTGACTGACCAAAACTCAGTTCACACCTTAAGCTGTGTTCACACCCAATGTGTTCAAAAGCACATCAGATGCTTCAAGTTCAACACGTGTGCACTTTGACGTCAGACGCTTGACGTTTTGCTGTAGACGCCTCAATGGCTCTAGGCGTTGAGAGGAGACTCCGCGTCCCTAAACTCTTCCTGAGCAAACTGATCTGTCTACAAACGTTAGACTCTGTTTGGTTGAAGTAAAGGCTGGTTCTGTTCGAATACATATGTGAACGTGAAGCGGACCGGAAACCGCTCCAAAAGCAGGAAGTGGACTAAAGTGCAAGGCATTCTGGGTAAATATAACCAAAACAAATGCGCTTGTCTTGTGCTAGCGGGGAAAATGACTCCTGGTATTTTACCAAAGACGAAAGGGAAATCCTACAACTCCTAAAATCTGACGCTGCACCATCTCCTGCACATTTCATCTAAACAAATCCAACGTTTAATTAACATTTATTTAATGTTTTTGCTGGACGAATTTGGAAAACTGAAGCACTCAAATGCGGGAAAATATTTTCAAATAGTGAAAGTTTTAACTTAACACTCTTTCTTTCATAAGATATAATTTTTTATTTTGTATGTGTTGTTGTGTATCATGGACCACGAGTTTGTTGAATAAAAGCTATCAATCAATCAATCAATCAATCAATCAATCAATCAATCAATCAATTCCAACTTGCTGGCTGATCCTCATCCAAGCGAGGTCCTTTCTGTTCCTGTCATAACTTCATTGGTCATAGATTACAGGACAAGAGCAAAAAACGACAGTTTATCCTCCATATTTTTCTTTTTTTTTGAGATCCCCGAGGAAAATGCACAACTACGCCGCACAGCGAATTCTCTGATTGGTAGGCGCTCTGCTTCGAGCGCCGAAAGTTCAGATTTTTCAACTCCAGCGTCGTACGGGCATCAAACGCTTGACCGTTTTGAGGGATTGATGCGCCGACATCGACTGAATGTAAACCAGAAGCTCCTGATGCTCAAATCGCTTTTGGTGGGAACGCAGCATTAGTCCTGAACCAAACCCAGAACCCAGACACAGCATTTCTCTTTGTGGGGACCAGGCTTCGGTTCCCACAACATAATGTGTGTTAGGAAAATCGTCCCCACAATGCATAAAACACATGATACACACACACACACACACACACACACACACACACACACACACACACACACACACACACACTTCTCACCGACAACCTTTTCTTATGGGAAAGTCAACCACGGCTCGGCGTCTCATCGCCATGGAGACGCCACTGTTGTCTCTGCTCATCAGAATTAGAGAGATTTACCTCTGCGTTCACACACACACACACACACACACACACACACAGAGAGAGAGAGCCGACAGGTGGCAGGCCTTGCTCAGCGCAGCAGGAAAGCTGCAAAGGTTAAACATACTGCCCACTCTTCCTCTGCCATTTTCCCAGGGGAACACAAGAGAAAGTCAGAAGAGATAAAACAGAAAAAAAAACTTTTTGCCTTGAATTATCAAAAGTAAATGAGATATTTGAAAAATGTTTTCTATATGCTGTAAATCTGATGTTTGCTGCTAACTTTCTCCTGATTAAAGTGAATTATAATTTATGTTTCTTACTAGCTGCACCTCCGTTAGCCATAAAATTACACAAATTGGAATTATGAAAATAAATTAGCTTCATACAAACATACCAATTTGAAGAAAATCTTATTTTTGCAGTAGGATGTTTCTTTTGTTGTTCTTTCCTGATTGTATTGAAAATGGTGCAGAACAGAAATGGAAAAATTTTTCACATCACACGAGTCATGTGACCAACAGCTGGATGTTACTACTGGCAGAAACAACAAAGAAGACGACAGGAAGTTGTGGAATGATGATGTTTTTAATTATGTTTTCTTATTTAATGGAAACACCACATTTGTGAAATGTTGTGTATTCAATATGAGGAAAGTTTTGCACACAATGGGAAACTGGAAACACAAAAATTTCCAATGTTTTTGTAAATTTCTATAAATATACAAAAACATTATCAGCAAATGTCTTCTCTTCTTCCTCCCCCTCACCCCCGCTGCTCTTCTTCCTCTTCCTCCCCCGCCGCTCTTCTTCCTCCTCCCCTCCATCAGCCTCTCCCTCTCTGCATCCAGCAGCCTGGCTGCTTCCAGCCTGTCTGGTGCCAAGACTCAGATTTCAGAATTTCCTTCTACAAGCCACATTTAGAGCAGCTAGTGTACTTTGTATATAGTGTCTCTGCTCGCGCACGTGTGGCTGTTGGAGGGAGCGAGTTTGTGCAACTTTCGACCTCTCCTGCTGCCACCGCTCGGTACTCGCCGCCCCGGCGCAGCTCTCTGGCTTCCCCCATCCGTCTCCCTGCTCCTGTTTGAACACAAAACCTCGTCTGCACAGGCAGCAGCTGTTGATGCGCGTCAGCTGATATTAACGGCTCTTTGTGTATTAAATGTAATTAGACACGCATTCAAATAAAGCTGAGATTTATGAGCTTCCTTCAGTTCTCAGAGTGAGGTGAAGATTGAGTTAAAGTGACGGTGAAGAGCAGGAAGATTAATGTGTCTGTTGAAGGAAAACACGCCACAGCATCATGCTGCCACCACCATGTTTTATTATTGTGATGAAGGCAGAATTGGTTACATTTACTCAGATACGTTTACTTGAGTAATATTTGGAAAAACTGTACTTTTAGGAGTATTTTAATTGTACTTTGACTGGAGTCATTTTATTATGAAGTGTTACTCTTCAGATTCTCTGCCCACTGAGTAACTTTACTGAATGAAGAACAAGTTTATTTTAACCAAAACTTCGCCAGCTTTTGCAGTTTTTCCTAAAGTTTCATTGAAAAAAAATGATTTGGAAAAAAAATCACTTTGCCTGATTTCTATTGAATATAAATTATTTTCATTTTGATTTTTAAAACACCAAAATGTCCATATAAAAGTATTTTAATCCACCAGTTGTAATTTTTAAATATGTTTTGATCAGTTGCTCAACACAGGCGTCGTCTTTTCACCAAATGCTTTTTTGCTCCTACTTGAGTAATTTCTTTTTACTTTTACTTGAGTAAAAATCTAGTTTCATCCCCACATGGCCTGTGGAAAAATGCAAATTGAACTTTTTCTGTCTGTGCCATTCGTCCAAAAAGCCAAACTAACAGATTCTCAGCTGTGGATCTGCAGCTTCTGAGAACGCCACAGAAAAGCCGTTTGTATTCTCAGATCAAATTCGACATAAATGCAGCTGATCCAGATCCTCTGCTTCTCCTCTGCTCTGCAGCATTCGGTTTTTATACTCCTCTAATCTGAAGCAAACTTCCAGAAAAGAAAAAACCAGCTAGAACCCTGAAACCTCATTTGTTTAGCGTTGGCTTTGAATAATAATAAGTGGAACCTGTCATTGTTTTCCCTTTGTTTGCCTCTGTAATGTTTTCCTTGTTTTATTTTCCTTCTAACCATGTAAAGCTCCTTAAATTGCCCAGTTGCTGAAAACGTGCTATAAAACTAAACTGCCTTGCCTGCCTGTAAGTCTGTTTTTACTGATTAAACGACTCCTAGTTGCATTTAGTTGCACAGGATTTTATTCACAGGTATTTGAGTAAAGTAAATGTCGCTTCCTTCCACTTGTCCAGGGGGTTTGAATACTTCTGCAAGGCGTTTTATAGGCTGAATGCAGAATGAAATCATTTTTCATTCATGCACACCAGACACAGTAAACAAACTTCCATCTTGTTGGGATTAAAGGCCTTTTCTATTGTTTAGTTGTTTGTAGCATTATGGATATTTAGAGAAACAATGAAAGTCTTTTTTTTCTTCTTCTATTTATATTTTGGTCTCACTTGTTTTGCCATTTATTGAAATTTACCAATAAAGTTATTGTTTTAAGATTGAAGTAAAGCATCTTAAAACGATGCTATTTAATATAAAAAGCATCGACCATTTAATGCATTGACCCTAAAGCCAAAATGACATTTTCCGTCCTGCTGACATTTTCTTTTCCGTTTCCTTTGCATCCGACATTCAAGTTTACCAACATTTCCAAAAGATATGCTTCGATTTAGTTTGGGTTTTTTTCCATCTCGAGTCTCAAAGAGCTGCTAACTGTCTAGACTCGCTGGGCATGTTTTTGTTTACATGTGACTCACTGAACTTTTCTTTTTGGTAAATTAAGCTGATAAAACTAATAAGACAGATGCTCTGTGTATGGCGTTTGCAACATGGGGGTGTTGAGTGTTTGTGGGAGTATTTGATGTGGGAGTCATCAAGGACCCAGGAGGGAGTCTGGCTCTTGGAAGACTCGGTTTTACCAGAGAAAACAGCTTCCTGTTTTGCAGCACTTTTAAAACGGTGGCAATGTGTGTGTGTGTGTGTGTGTGTGTGTGTGTGTGTGTGTGTGTGTGTGTGTGTGTGTGTGTGTGTGTGTGTGTGTGTGCGCGCAGCAAATTTCAGTTTAAGATGTTTGGGTGATTGCTTCAGTTTGAAGATTTCCCATCTCTGGTTTCTAGTTCTCAGTAGAAAAGCATAAACCCTGAAGCTGCTGTCGCTGATTCCAATTCACCGTCATATTGACTGAATATGAAAATTCCTCCATCACTCAGTTACACACAGACTGATGCTTTCGAAGCTTTACTTTTGTTCATTTCTGCTTACAGATAATAAAAACACATTTAAGATTGAATAATTACATCAGAGCAATAAAAGATGTTTTAATACGCAAATATGCACTTTAAAAATCTGATTAATCTCTGCATAAGGTAATTTTAATCTGAAAAATGAGCCTCATGGGGACCCATACTTTAATTTGTTGAAGATGACTGTAACCACAGATGTTGGTTTATCTGAAAAACATGTTTCACATGGGTCTAAACGTATAGAAAGGGAGCACATTTTTGTGAAACATCAAACAGACTCATGTCTATAAATTATGTAGCTTTTAATGCACCGCCATTTTCTTTTTGGGGGTTAAGGGCTGTAAAATCTGCAGTCCACTACTGTAGTCTTTTCAACTTTAGTCTCTTTTTTTCTTCTTACCCACTGACCGTCTGACCATCTTGGGTTGAAAGTTCAGCGGTTCCTGGTTAAACAATTACTAACTGACTTAATCAGAAAATAGGTCAGACTGCCATGCAGTTGGAGCCACTTTAAGCTTTCAACCTGTAATGCAAGTGAATCTTCATCGCCACTGCAAACATAGCATGAGGTTAATTGATGCTGCAGCTGCATGAAATATCATCTCACATTAGGCCTTCACAATAAATTTTGCTGGATAATAAATTGTCCCAGAAGTTATTGCGATAAGCTGTAATATTGTTGTTTTGAGACCATTTTCAAGTAATATGTTGGTAATGGCATAATAATGCAAGTACACTGTCTCAAAGATTAATAAACATCTGTTTTTAGCGAACCTTTAACATGAAGATATTAAATAAACTAAAACAATAAATAAAATGAACGTTGACGTCTTTGCAAACAAAGTTGTCCTTCATAATAGGAGTAGCTGAGACAAACACACCGCACTAACAAGCCATGTGTCATCCAGTCACGAGGAAAAACAATCACAGATGAATTTTTTTTTAATTGATTTATTGATCATTGCGACAGGCTTGACTCACAGTCGTCACGGCAACGTCTGCGGCTGCTTTAGTGTGATACTCCAGTTGGTGAGCTGGATAGATTGTGACTTGTTTTTTTCAGAGGCTGAAGATCCTTAAATTTTGTGGAGGATTGTGATGATAAAAAAGAGGAAGAGTTGCATTTGATTATGACTTATAATATGTCAGACATGTCAAATACAGGATATTATATCTGAAATATCAAAGCCACCAGGCTGAAAAGGAAATTAAGTTTCAACGCAGTGAAATGTATAGAAGATTTAGTTTAAGCTGCATATTTTCATACACCGCTGACATGCTAGGCAGATACGACATAGTGCAGCAAAGCTTTAACGGCTTACTCACACTGCAAAGACACGAAATCTTACCAAGGACTTTCGGTCTGGCTTCTTAGCACACTTCAAGTAAGACAAAACTAACTTGCACAAAAGAGAAAGCTCTTTTTAAATCTATAATTCCTCGGCATTTATGAAAATGTTTGAGCTCCACTGGCAGATTATTTCACTTTTAACGTGGGAAAATGTCTTGGTACAAGCAAAGTAATCTGCCAGTGGAACTAGAACTTGGTTGCTAGGCGACGGGCCGGGCTTGGCTGGCGTTGCTAGGTAACGGCGGCAGTGGAGCTAGAACTTTTTCACCAATATTGAGGAGTTATTGACTTAAAACAAGCTCCTATATCTCTCTGAAATGTTTATTTGTATACCCTATATTTGTACATGCTCTTATTTATATTTATTTGTTAATTTTGCTTCTTAAAATGATAGCTGAGTCCAAATTTCATACCATAAACAAGTGGAACATTTGTGTAAACATGCAAATGTAATCTGGCAGAATAATAAAATCATTGAATCCTTATTGATTTAATATGGACGTAAAACTTGCTGAAAAGTTACTTGTAATGTAATTTTGTCTTATTTTCAGTGTACAAACATATTTGCATTTGGATTAGACCAAAAACACTCGGTACATTTTTTGTTTTTAGCAAAAAATACTTTTTAAAATTTTATTTCAAAGGCTTAACACTGTTGTAATAATCTATTCTAACTAAGTATCTTCATTTTTTTACTGTGGCAGGGCTTTTATTATTACCAATAGTCTATATTTCTCTATTCCTGCGCGGCATGTCTTTTGGTAAATGATACGCCAGCCTCACGTGTGCGATATAACATCTCTTTGAAATCGCAGATGTACACACTCCACGTTACTCACAGCCTAATGTCGTCAGAGCGATGGGGCACCGCCGTGCGTCTGTTCCATCTCAGGCATATAACAATAAGCCCAGGGCTGCATTCCAGTGGGCTTTCTCTTTGAAATGGGATACCGGCACACGCATTACAAATATATCTCCTGTTTTATCTTCCGGGCCAGGCCCACGGAAAAATTATTCCAAATACCTGCCGCGCTTTATCTGGAACCCTGGAATAGGTTAGGCCCAGCCGGGAACACGAGGATGTCTAAAATAAGGCCTCTATTACGGGATGGAGTGGAGATGGATGGGACGGAGCGGGAAGGGACGGGGATTGTGGGGGTATTTTAGGTGTATCCGCCCCTGTGAAAAAGGTCTTGTTGCGGGGGCTTTAAAGTCTACAATGTAGGCCGATGTCAGCTGTTGCACAAACTTCATGTGATGGGGGAGGGTTTGAGCACAGACGGACTCTTATGTGGTCTCATACGTCCGTTGCTGAGTGGCGGTATAAATAACATTTTTCCTACAGATGTTCTCACCTTGACAAATCTGCTTGTGGCATGTGGCGTGACGGCCCAAACTAATGCCTTTATTTACGCACTTCGACCGCCGCCTGCTCATGTTCAAAGCGCTGCGATGTCAAGAACCGATGTTGGTCTGATTGAGGAACTGAGCATGTCACTTGTTTAGAGAAAAACGGTAAAACTATCTGTTTAAATTTGAGAATGATCAGATAAGATTATGCAAACTGACATGTTAAAGGTGACCTATCATTCTTCCCTGAACATGTTAGGATAGGTCTATGGGAGATACAGAACATCTTGATTACGTTTTTTCTCATTCTTAGACGATGAGATTTCAGTTCTTCCTATGTTGTCCTGTTTTAGGGCTTCCTGTCACTTTAAATCCAAACAATCTGCTCCTGGCCACGGTTCTGAACTCAACGGTTACACTCACACATGAAAAGGCAAAAGGATAACCATACATCTTTGAAAAGCAGAAGTGGAGCCTTCTGCACAACCAACTAGAATGCAGCAAGTTCTTTCTAAATAATAAGTCAACAACAAAGCATTTTGTCTTTTCCAGCAGCCGTTGTACAGCGCATACAGCAGTAAAACCAGCTGGACAAACGCTGGAGCGCTGCTTGCGTTGCTAGGTGACGGGCTGGGCTTTGCTGGGGTTGCTAGGTAATGGGCAGGTTTCTGAAGCGACTCATTTTCCAGACACCAAAAAACCTGATCTTACTGCCAAGAAACGGCTGAGTGATTTATATAAGCGCTTGAACTGGGAGCAGTAGAAACCCAAATGAAAATACAAAATGTGCAAAATGTTACTTTTGCATAATAGGTCCCTTTAATGTACACAGAAAATTTATTTTCAAGAATGTACACAAGAGTAAGGTACGTTTATGTTCTTTATGTGCATTTCCATAAATATTAAGTGCTGGTTCTATATTTTAGCAATAGGTAAAATTAGAGGGAGAATCGAGTTCAGATGGTGTGAAGACGGGTGAGACGAACTGGACCAGGAGGTGCTGAAAACGCCTCCTTGAGGAATTCATTTATCTCAGTGGTTCTCTTTGGTGAGACCCAACACGGAGTCTGTCATCGTCGCCTCTGGAGTCCCGCTGACATTTCCTTCATCAGTCCAGCGCGTCTGAGCACTTCAGGCCAGACTCGCCCAAGAAACACTTGTCATCTACATAGTTCCCATAGCAGGCTGGAGTAGGGCGCAGTAGAATCAGCAAAGCGGCGGTGCCAAGAATCTGCTGGAAAGACGTGAATGTGATTGTTTCACAGGGGAAAGATGATCTTATAGAGCAAACTTCTGACTTGTTTAGGATGACCGTTACGACAACTGGAGCTGATCATGGAAATCTGACAAATCAGAATCATTTATCACTGAAGCATCATGGGTATTTCTCACTGGTGGCAGTTTTACTCCTTGCCTCTCTGAAGACTGTCAGCTCTGTGGAACATGGGTTACGTATATCTGATCTCAAAGTGATGCTGCGTCCTTCATGGCAGGGCGGGAGGATTTTCCCACTGGGCTGAGTCTATAAAATGCATTTGTGGAACCATTTTTGAAGTAATAGTAAACCATCTTGCAGACGTTACCAATGCATGGATATAAATTCATGATGTGTGTGGTACATTTTGCATTCAGCCATTTTTTCCCTATTTAAGTACTGCTGACTCAGAACTTTATGTTTAGCTGTTTTCTTCTGGGAAAACTAAATTTGTGTCTTTATGTCCCGTGGAAACTACTCCCACCTCAGTGATTCTGTTTTTAGCCGGGTTTCTTTCCAACGTGAAGCCACAGACAATGCTACTGCTGCCTTTATCTCCATGTAGCCTGTTGTGTGTTTTTATTTATTTGCTTGTTTTTACAGAGGCTACTCCTGCCGCAGTGTTTTTGTATTTAGTTGTGTTTTCACACCTTAAAGTTCACCAGATTTGGTTCGATTGGGGACAAAAATTGCAACATTTGTTCCATTTTCAGCTGCTGTGGTTCACTTTCACACGGCGTTGAGTCAAACAAACCAAACCATTTGAAAAACCTGTTCCCCTCCTCGCCTGTGGGGGCGCTGCACCAAGAACCACTGGAGGGAACAGCCAGCTTCTTCCTGACGGAATATAAACACATATGCAGTGGCATCAGATCTTAGCGATCGTAGGATTTCTCTTTTGTGTTTGGCTGAAGACTATGAGTTATTTCCCCCGCTAGTGCTAGGTAACACATTTGTTTTGGTTATATTTACCCAGAATGCCCTGCGTTGTAGTCCTCCTCCTGCTGTTAGCGTGTTCTCAGGTCTGCTTGGAATAATCTGACTTTCAATACGCTGCAAAAACACAAAACCCTACCAAGTATTTTCATCTAGTTTCCAGTGAACTTCAGAAAAGACCAAACTAACCTAAAAGTATCATTTCAGAAGGATATGGGAGCTTGTTTGAAATTAATAAATTGTAAATATTTATTTAAAAATGTACTAGTTTCACTGCCAGATTATATCAAATATAACATGTCAAAATGTCTTTTTTAAGTCAAATAAATTTTGCTAGGAAACAGACTGGGCTTCGCTGGGGTTGCTAGGTAACGGTGGCAGTCGTGTTTTCATCAATATTAAGGAGTTATTGATTTACAACAAGCTGAAAAGCTACTTGTATTGATATTTGCACTAGAAACGAGACCAGAAATACTTAGGATTCAGTATTTTTGCAGTGTAGATAATCAAACTGTTTGGGCCTTTCTGGTTTATAGAAAACATGGAACCCAGATAATGAGTGATACTGCAGTAATACATCTATTAGATCCTGTTCAAAATGTTTGTTTTCATATCTTAATTTAAAGTCATTTTTATCCCTCTGTTGGCTTTAATGCAGAGTTGCGTTTTTTAACTTGGCTTCTTTCCCAGAAGCAACTCTGTCCATTCTAAACAGGAAAATAAAAAGCGACATAAAAAGGGCCTTCCCTCTTTAATGCCGCAGTGCTGAAGGACCAGATGTGACTCCTTTCACCCATCTCTTGTGCTTCTGTCTCCATGATCTTTCCTCCAGGGCCGACTCTGCCAAGATGACGCAGCCCATGCGAGGGGACCAGGTCCACCAGCCGGCATCGGCTCGCAAGTCGGCCAGCCTGTCCTCGCCAAGCGCCGCTCGCCGGCTCTACCGCAACCTGTCTGGAAAGTTTCGCGTGGGCACCAACCCCCCCGCTCTGGAGGACAGCGTGGTGTCAGCGCGGGGAGGAGACAAGGAGAGGCTGCGCAAAACCACCGTCGTAAGTCCAGGATGGGAACAGGAGGATTGTTGTCTGGAAATAGTCGAAAGCTTTTGAGCCACCTGTCTGACGAATCACACTGCAAAAACACAAAGGGCAATTCATTATCTTAGTAAACTTAAAATAAGACAAAACTAACTTTACAAGTAACTTTTCAACAAAATATGAGTTTGTTTTAAGCCAATAATTCCTTAATATTGATGAAAAAATTCAGTATTTACAGTATTTACAAATCATTAATTTAAAACAAGCTCTTCAAATGCAACAAGTCTATTTATTTGTCTTGCTGAAAAGTTTTCATATTTATATAGTTTATATTATACTCTAACACTTTATTTGAAGGTCTGTGCATATGACTAACATCACACCTGTTGCAAACATGAAGGAGACTATAAAACTATAAACTATAAAACTTAATGACTGTTTTCATAACATAATACAAATTTACACTAAAAGTTGCATTAAAAGCACCAACTTTACATTATTTGGTAAATAATGACACTTTTAATGCAAAGTTCTGTTAGAATTTGCATTAAAAGTCCATTAAAAGTGTCCCCTTCCTCTGTGTGTCAGTTCCAGAGCAACGAAGCTTTGTTTGAGGCAGTGGAGCACCAGGAACTGGACCTGGTCCAGCTGCTTCTGTCCCAGTACAGCCTGGAGGAGCTGGACCTCAACACGCCAAACAGCGAAGGCCTCCTTCCTCTCGACATCGCCATCATGACCAACAACGTGCCGATGGCTAAGCTTCTGCTGCGGGCCGGTGCCAAGGAGAGCCCTCACTGTGAGTCGTTACCAACTCGTCTCTGCAGCCGCGTCTATTATTAATTATTTTATTATTTTTGCAAAATTGGTCAAAAACATTGAGTTTAAGTGATACTAACTCCCACCTGGAGGTGGCAGTATTTCTTACTTTTACTCCACTGCTGCCTCAGCCTCACTGGATTATAAATTATAGTCTGCAGTCAATGTGGCAGGTAACAAAAAGTCACATTTTCACAGATAAAGACAAATATTGCAAAATTTCTTGCTAATATTTCTAAATCAGCACAAGAGAGTCAGTTATTTGGATTTCAAAAGAATCAGAAAAATAATCATGAAAACCTGGATGTTCTATGTTACTTAATTCAAAGGAGAACTTATTGAAAACCCAGATATTTATTAATATTTTAACAGTTTCCTAATGGATTTTATCAGAACATTTTTCCACAACCGGCCCTTTAAGAGCTTTGATGATCTTGATGAAAATGGGTCTGCCATTGCTGCCATTAGAAAACACACTTCCACTTCCTGTCGCCTTCTTCGTTTTTCCACCAGTAGCAACATCCGGTTGTTGATCACATGACTCGTGCGAAAGAAGTGTTTCCAGGGCAGTTTTGTGAAATACGCTCATTTTGATCCAGCCTCATCTTAGCGCAAAAACTTTTTATTAAAAAAAGGGAGTTTTTACTAAATTAGTGCATTTCCAGTAAGCAAATTTATGTTTGTTATCCCAATTTGCACAAATATAAGGTCATTGGAAACTTAAATTTACCAATATGCTGTTTCTGGTGCTAAGGTGTTAATGTTTTGAAGTGGTGAAAAGGTTCAAATTGTGATGCAATATTAGTATCTTTGTCAGCACTTTTCATTTTCTGTGATCTGCGAGCCTCTGCTCCCTCCCTCTGTTAATGATTACAACTCGCCAGTAAGGCTCCAAGGCTGTTTGTGTTTTTACCCGTACATGCTCACACACACGCGCACACGCACACGCACACACACACACACACACACACACACACACACACACACTTTCAAGATCTGAGCCAGACGTCTTATAAAGGTATCATTAAATTGAAAACACTTGAATGGAAAGTGGTGATCAGTGAAGTTTTGGTCTTTGATTGGGTTTCTCATCCAGAACCCAAATCATTCATGAGACTCTGTGTTCACTCATGAACGGCCAACGGAGAGAAAGAAGAAGAACAAACTCTGCATGTTGCATGTTTTTGTTTCTACTGCTCCTAAAAAAAATAATAAAATAAAATAAATAAAAGAGGAGCAACACCAGACGGGATTTTTTGGTTTTTTGGTGTCTAGAAAATGAGCCGTTTCAAAAACCTTCTGAATCTAACGTCACAAGTCACCTAGCAACCCCAGCCAAGCCCAGCCCGTCACCTAGCAACCAAGATGTAGTTCCAGATTATTTCACTTGTAGCATAAGACATTTTTCCCATATTATAAGTGAAATAATCTGCCAACAGAACTAGAACTTTTTCATCCATATTAAGAAATGATTAACTTAAAATAAGCTCCTATTTCTTTCTGAAAAGTTAGCTGTAAGTTAGTATTGTCTGATTTCAAGTGTACTAAGAAACTAGACCAGAAATCCTTGCTAAGACTCAGTGTTTCTGTGGTGATGTTAGTCCAGGACGCTGAATCTGATCAAGTGGGTTGGAGTCGGTGTCTCTGAGACACTCGGACTCTCAGAGCATCTCAGAGCCGCAGAATTAAACACCCAGATGGACATTTTGACACGGAGCTCTAAACTTACTGTCAACAGTGGAATCTAACGCTCAGCGGTGGAATCTACAACGAACAAACGCAGACCACACAGACTAAACA
This sequence comes from Alfaro cultratus, assembly GCA_903066825.1. Classification (NCBI taxonomy): domain Eukaryota; kingdom Metazoa; phylum Chordata; class Actinopteri; order Cyprinodontiformes; family Poeciliidae; genus Alfaro; species Alfaro cultratus. The sequence goes on along the minus strand of CAEFZX010011979.1, from coordinate 120,398 downwards.
CAGAGCCGCAGCCGTCCCAAACACTCCACGAAACCAGCAGCCACCAAAGGAGTTCAGCTCGCTACTGTCTTCCTCCTGTCTTTATATTAACCGTTTTCAGACTTTTATTTGAAATAATCTGCATGCTTTTGCCAGCGGAGCGTGCAAACGTCTCTGATCTGGGTCTCCTGCCTCCGCAGCCTCTATCGCCGACTGCGCAGCCACGGGTTGAGTGTTTTCATGGGGTGTTACATCTCATTAACTGCAGTGATGGGTTTCATTGTTCGCCGGATTGTGGCAACACCCTAAACCTCTCTAAGAAAACATTCCTCTGCTGTCTCTGTCAGGCTGGGTTCCATTATATAAATAGAACGGTGACACAAAAATTTCCATAATTTTTGCACAAAAAAAACCAAGAAGTTTTACAGCAGCCATCTGAGCTGATGCTCCCTCGTGCATATTCCCACCGCTTGGAACCGCACCAAGGGACACTCCTCCCTCTCTCACCCGTTCGTACTTTCATTGCCCCATTTTCCCTTATTTTCTAGCTGATGTCATCCCCAGAGAGAGGCAGCTCAGTCACAATAAATGAACTTTATTGGAGAATCTGCCGCAGCATTTTGGCAAACAGGAATTAAACAGAAGTGGCCTGCTAAAGCGGTTTGCAGCCTGGCCGCTTTCCTTTGTGGGTCTTTTTTGGATGCATATTTCAAAGTGGGAGCTAAGAATAAATTTGCTGAGAATGTAATGAACCTCAAATTTGTACATATATTTTTATGTCTGTGACAAAGTTGCTGTGAACTTGAGGCTTTTGGATCCGTTTGAAAGAAATTCTACTTTTCATATCAATGCGAGGTGAAAAAGAGACCAAATTAATAACAGAAGAGAAATGGGCAACAAGCATTACAAAGGTGAGGATTTGGGTGGAAAAACCTTTTAAGGTTCTTTATCACACCAGCTCAGAAATGCCACTATGACAGAAATCTTCCTACTTGATAGGTAAAATATGGAAATCAAAATGCAATGCAAAACTTTGGGACTTTCCAGACATAAAAAAAAAAATGCCGTAGAGATAGAGATGCACTGCAAAAACACACATCTTAACAAGTATTTTTAGTCTAGTGTCAAGTGCTAAAACCTTAATGCACCTGAAATAAAATCAAACTAACTTAGTTTTAAGTTAATACATGTAATAGAATTGTCTTTTTGCCGCCCAGCGTTGTGCGCATGCATGAAATTTCCCGGATAAGAACAATAACATGCATATGTTATTGTTCATGTTTTGTAAAATTTTCTCACTTTGGAACGAATAAAGAAAAGTTTTGGATGTGTCCGGTGGCTGTTCATTCACCAGTTACTCTCTGTGTGTCTCAGTTGTTAGCCTGGAAGGCCGGGCGGTGCACTTGGCCACCTTGGTGCAGGAGGCCGAGCAGCGGGTGTCGGAGCTGCAGGCCCAGGTCCGCAGTGAGGCTCCCAGCGAACGGGAGGGGTCCGACCAGGAGAGGCAGCTGAAGGCCTGGGAGTGGAGGCTGCGGCTCTTCAGGCGCATGCAGACGGGCTTTGAGCATGCTAGTAAGGATTTGATGTTTTTAGTTTTCATCGTTTTGTCCAGCATGTTTCCTCTCCTGACTGGCTGCCGGTGTCGAGGTAATGAGATCCACCCTGGGAAACTGAAGCAGACCATGTGACTGCGAGTTGAGGGCAACTCCTCGGAGATAAATTATGCTCTGACTTTCATCATCCTGCCTTTTGTGACAGGATGAGTTTGGTGGGTCAAGCAGTGGTGGGGACACGTCTGCCAACCCACTGCTAATAATGTCACAAATGTTTCATTCAGCTCACTGAGCTCAAACGCTGAAGGCGTTAATATAAAGTTTTGTGACTTTCAGTTGACTAAGGATTTGGTTATTAACTTGTTCTCATGTTCTTATTTTGAAATCTGTTAGCGTAGCGGTTTCGTTTCTTCTCACATTGTTTTTGTATTTTTTTACTTTATTAAGGAATTGCTGAGTATATAACAAATGATGTTTACAGGAAACAAACAACATCAGACTTGTTGATAAAAAAACATTCAAAAATGAACATGTGAAGGTTTTGAGAGCCATTTTGTTGCTCTCCACTCATGATGTGATGCAGAGAACAATCTGGGTGTCAACATGGTTGAAATTAGTGCATTACTGTTAGCTTTCACTAATTACTGTGTTGGTGTAGCACTTCATTGATCATTTTCACTAAATACAGTGATTTTGTAGCACATTAGTCCCCTATAATGTCAGAATATCACTTTACCGTTAGCAAAACTAATGTTTCTAATGCTTTAGTATTAGCGCAACTAGCTTTTAGTTAGCATTGCCCACCACTGCTGCTCAGCCTCAACTCTGTGTCACTTGACTGCAGTTCTGTCTGAATTAAAGATTCTTCTTTACTCCTCTGTTCTGCTTTCCTGCCTCTTCAGACCCTCCAGATGCTCCCAGCGTCGTTCGTCTGTCTGTTAGCAGCAACACCAGTTTACAGGTTGACTTCCACGAACCGGCCTGTGTCAACTCTGCTGTGGTCACCAGGTACAAAGGTCAGCATCACTTAAAGGAAATGTCTGAAACGTTTGTTCAGTTTATCGACTGAATACGGTTCAACGTTTAAACATTTCTTCTAATGACCTGACATCTGCTGGAACTTGTTGTGAATTTAAAGTGTGTTGGAGCGCGGCGCCTTCATTCAGCCCCACGCTGGGTGAAATTATGGTGGACGATGCAGCGGAACCGCAGTGCAACATCACTGGACTGACTTCTGTGAGTTCTTCTGGAACCTGTTAATCTTTACTTCTAGTTTCTGGCTTGAATTTACAGGGACAGATTTAAAATCTCGCACCTAAAAAAACAGTTTTACTTTTTCATTTTAAATGACTTTTAGATCAAATTTCCACTTAGAATTATTGTCAACACTGGTGGGAATGTGCAAAGAAAACTAAAAACATATTCTCCGACAGCAGAAGCAAAATCTCGGAGGAGAAAAATCTTTAATTATGTTTCTTAATTCTGTGGATTTGGTTTGTTTTGCTTGGAAAGATGGAAACTCTGGTCCGCATAAAACCCTCAGCTTGGTTTAAGTGAACTCTGGTGTGGCTTGAAACCATATGTGAACACCAAGCGGCTCAGAGACCGCTCAGGAAGCAGGAAGTGAATTTCAGCGCAGGGCATTCTGGGTAAGCACAACCAAAACAAACTCGCTAGGCTAACGCTAGCAGGAGAAATGGCTCTTGGTTTTTTACCTAAAGAAAAAGGAGAAATCTGACGTCACTCCATTTTTGTTTGCATTTTGTGAAACAGGAAGTTGCGCTCAGGGTCTTCCTCAGAGGTTTTCATGTTATTTCTTTCAGTGGTTCTTGGTGCAGCGCCCCCACAGGCGAGGAGGGGAGCAGGTTTAATAAGCTTGGTTTGTTTGACACAATGCAATATGAAAGAGAACCACAGAACCACAATCTAACAAATGTTGCAGTTTTGGTCTCCAATCGAACCGATTGGAGGTAAAAACTGCCTCAATCTCTCACTTATAAATACTTGTGTTTACAAAAATCCCTCATGCTGAACATTTTGCTTTGCTGTCAATACTTTATTCATCTCTGTTTTACCAATCAGGACGCTTGATTTTCTTTCTGGAGAAACGTTTTGGATCATCATCCTGTTGAATTTTGATTTTCTTGACCAAAACCAATAAAATCAGTTAAATCAACGAGTTCCCGACATGCAGACCAGCAAATGGTCAGCAATGTAGCAAATAGCTCTAGATTTTATTATTTTTTTGGTGTGGAGGATTATTGTACTGCAGGAAAACATGAATTTATTTGACAGAAAATTCACCCTGGTAAACCGTGATAAACAACGTCCTACTGAAGCAGTTTCAGTTTTTCTGTTAAAATATCTGCAGTCGCTCTTTATTTTGTAGTTTATTCATGACAAGTTTACTGAAAACAACTGTGTTGCTTCTCCAGCTGTTGTCTAACCAGTGAGGAAATTTACAAGCCCTTATTATAATATACACACCAGCTTGAACCTGGAAAGTATTTAGTATTTTATTCAAGATATATTTCTAGATTCTTCTGTGATAGATCTGCGGTCGTTTAAATCCGACTTTGTTCAGGTTTTATCTTTCCTGGCTGAGGAACAGGTGGGACTCAGCTTCCATACTGATTTATGTTTGCCGTTATGAAGCAAACAGACAAGTGGACGCTCATTTTTATTCGTCATTATGTGAGAAAAACCGCCCCACCCTCTCATTTAAGGTCCCAAGCAAAGGGCTGTCCTGTCACATGACAGAGGTCAAGGTGGGGTCAGCGGATCTTGGCGGCTGCTCGAATTGATTGGGCTGAAAAAAGAGAAACCAGAGCCTCGTTGTCTACAAACTGGAGCTCAGACAGAGAACCGATCATGAGATTTACATCCACTTCACCTAAAATAACCTTTTAACTAACGACATGTCAGTTTAATTGGATTTAAAACGAGTCCATGAGATCAGATTTTTGGCTGTCATGTTGAATGGAAACAGAATAAAATCAAAACTAGTCAAAAGTGTTGCTCTCTTTGGAATAAGGTCTTTATTTATTTTGTGTAATACTCTCTTTGTACCACATTTGACTTATTGTGTGGACGTTTGGGGCAACAAATACAAAACAAAATAAATAAATACATTTGAATACTCTATAAAGTGGGATAATGGTAGCACAATTATTTTAGAAATCAAATGTTCTCAAATTCTGGATAATTGAAATTCATATTTAATGTAATAAACCATCAACTTCCACACAATATTCAAAAAAATGCCGTGACAGAGAAGGAGGGTTTTAACTTGAGACAAGAAAAGAGTTTTTGTATGTTTTCAGTGTGTGGAGTCAATTTATTGAATGGATCAAATAAAAATAAACCAGGTTCAAAAAGTGTTTAAAATGGAGCTTAGTGGGAAAAATGGACCAAAAATGCTGCTGATGTTAAAAATAATTGTACATTAAAGGATGAGAATGTGAGGTTTAAGTGTCATTCAATAATTTAAGAGTTTGTTTAAATAAAGAAAGATCTTGTATCTCCTTTACATGATTATGCAATCATGTAAAATTGCATAATTTGTTTTATTTTTTCTTGTTTTTATTTTTTGTCTGTTCACAATAAATAAAATAACCGTAATAATAATTGTAATGTGCGTGTATAAAATGAGTTGTTGCAGTAAATTGTGCCTAATTGTTGTTTCTGCTGGCGCTTTTAGGGAACCCATTACTATGTGCAGGTGTCGGCCTACAACATGAAGGGCTGGGGCCGGCCCAAGCTTTCCACCCCGGCCTGCGCTGCACCGTCCAGTAAGTCTCCGTTTAGTTTGTGTTCATGTTTCATGAAGACAAAACGTTGACGGAGGAACAGACTGGGACATTTTCTCATTTTCTCTCTACGTTCAACTGGCCGAGCTTTAAGGCAACCACTGCTAATTGGTTGTTATTTGCTGAGAACTGAGAGAACAAACAGAGATCAAACACAAAGATTGAACTCAGATCATCAGATTGTAACTATGGTAACACAACAACTAAAGTATGAAAATTACACTTTGCACCTTTACAAAGTAAACCTAATTTAAATCTTTTAATTTAACTCTGATACAACCATTAAATCAAATAAAACAATTTTCCAATTCGCCGTAAACAAAAGTTAAACTTACCGTCACTCTAAAGGGGACCAGTTATGCAAAATTCACCCTTTCTGTGCGTCCATGTGGGTTTCTACTGCGTCGAAAAACAGCCTAAAAAAATCATGATGCTGTTTATCAGCAATAAGTTTGTTTTTTGGTGTCTGGAAAACAAGCCGTATCAAAAAACTCCCAATTGTTAAGTCACATTCAACTGGCATTGGAACGTCGCCTAGCAACCCCAGCGGAACTCCACTGGTCACCTAGCAACCCCAGCGGAACTCCACTGGTTACCTAGCAACCCCAGCGGAACTCCACTGGTCACCTAGCAACCCCAGCGGAACTCCACTGGTTACCTAGCAACCCCAGTGAAACTCCACTGGTCACCTAGCAACCCCAGTGAAACTCCACTGGTCACCTAGCAACCCCAGCGGAACTCCACTGGTCGCCTAGCAACCCCAGCGGAACTCCAATGAGCTGGTTTTCCCGCTGCATGCAATGGCTGCTGGGAAAGACAAAGTGTTTTGATGTCACCATCCAGAAACCACTTGCTGCTTTCTTGCTGGTTGTGCAGGTGGCTCTACTAATACTTTTCAAAGATGCACAGTTCAGTAGTTGTGCAGCCATTTTCACATGTGAGTGTAAACGTTGAATTGGGGAGCGTGGCCAGCAGCAGCTTATTTAGATTTAAAGTGACAGGACGCCCTAAAACAAATCAGAATGGCCAGAACTGAGCAGAATAAAATCTCATTATCTGAGAATAATTTTGTGCCAAAAATATAATGAACATGTTTGATTTTGCCTCATAATAGATCTCCTTTAAGTTATATTGGCCATCTGAGGAAAAAATGGTCATGTTATCAGTGTAACAACATGTTTGTATGTTTATTTCTCATTAAGTTTCAGCAGACCAGTTGAAGGTTCGCCACTCCGTCAAACTCCTGGGTTCATACATCCAGTCAGGATGTATGACGGGCGTTTAGAGTCGCGTTGTGTTGCCGTGGTGTCAGTGTGCTGTGCAGGCCCGGCTGGCTCTTTGGGCCTACACAGAGCTCTGGGCTCAGCCAACACACTGACCGTGGAGTCATGTGTAACAGCTGAGGTTCACCACTCCACCCTCTCCTCTCTTTGTCTTTCTTTCCTTTATTTGGCTGGAAGATGTTTTTAGAAAATGTGGAGTTCGTTGGTGTCAAGTTGCCTTTCTGTTTGCTCCAAGCTCTGCAAAAAAAAAGAAGCTACTAAGTGAAACTGTTTACTTTATTTTGATAGGACAAGCAAGTGTTTCAATTTATATTAGTGGAAGAAATCAGATTAAAAATGTTTCAGTGGAAAAACTTGGCACAATGTTCACTTTGATGAGTTTCTGTTTTTTAATGATGAAGAACTTGACTGAGTTTTCCTCAGTTTTTACAGTGTTTGATGGACAGTCAGTCTTTCAATGTGAATCTTAGCGTGTAAATTGTGTGTATTCATTGAAAAAGATGCGTTGTTAAAATCAAACCTCTGTGTTTCTCTCTTGGTTATTTCTGCTGTTAAAGTTTCTCCAGTTGTTACATTCCTACTGGAACAGAGAACAAGCCAAACACACTGTCTTTGTGGTTCTACTGGTTCTCTCCTGGCACATCTGGGGAACACATGAACATGTTTGTGCTCATCAGCACACACTGTGTGTATGTGGCGTCGGTTTAGAGAAACTAGGCTTTCCCTCTCGCCCACCTCCCTCCCTCCGTCCCTCTCTCGGAGCTAATTTAGATGTTGCGTGTTTGTGTTTTCCATTTGGGCCTACCACTGGAAATATTTGCATGTCTGTGCTGCAGCGAGCGGCACGGCCCCAACAGTGGGGGCCTTATGCCGGGCCGTAGACGCCCATTAAAGGGCCCGCTTGTCTTGTCGGGACAGGCACCTTTCCGGGAATAGAGCGCACCGTGTTTCGGCCCCTCGCACCCTCCGGGGGCTCAGGAGGAAGGTGGGGTTCGGGATGAGGGTGATGGTTGGTCAGGGTGGGTTATCGCTGACTCATCCTCCTCAACTCACACAAAATGTGCTGAAGAGTCTTTTTTTTTTTTCTAAATAGCCACTATTGTATAACAAGAGAGATTGGGGTTTGTTTTTATAGGGCAACAATTCTTTCGGTGTGTTTGGATCATTTGATTAAAGGGGATCCATACATGTTTTTGTATTTCCATGTGGGTTTCTGCTGCTTCTAAAAACACAGCCCCTCCCCCCTCCTCCCCCCTAAAACACCCCCAAAAACAGCCAGATGTTATTTGGGTAAAAATATTCATGTTTTTTGGTGTCTGGAAAATGAGCCCTTTCAAAAACCTCTGAAATGTCACGTCATTCACACCAAGCAACCACAGCCCCGTTACCTAGCAACCCCAATTAGGGCTGTTGCTCTGCCCCTAGCAGAGCTGCAGCACATTTAGTCAGCTGGTTTTACCGCTGTGTGACCTGTACAATGGCTGCTGGAAAAGGCAAAGTGTTTATTGTTTACTTACCATCCAGAAACCACCTGCTGCATTCTTGCTGGTTGTGCAGGAGGCTCCACTTCTGCTTTTCAATGATGCGCGGTTGTATAATTGTGCATCTGTTTGCAGCTGTTTTCACGTGCGACTAAATGTTGAGTTGGGGGGGCGTGGCCAGCAGCAGCTTATTTGGATTTAAAGTGACAGGACGCCCGAAAACGGCTCATTCTGAAAGGAGAACTGAAATTTCATCATCCATGAATTATTTTGTATATAAAAATGTGATGAACTTGTTTCACATAGCCAGTAGATCTGTACTAACCTTCGACAGGAAGCATCAAAGGTCATCGTTAATAGTTTGCTCAAACTTTGCAGAGCAACTGGATGAAAACATGGAAACTGACTAAAAGGTTCCATTCATTGTTTTTGTGGGACTGTTGATTTAGGCGTCTACTTCCCACACTTTTCAGTAATTATTTGTTACACAATTTAAAACAAATTATTTTGATTCCTAATGAAACTGCCAAATGTCTGGTTGGTACTTTCACTGCAGATATGAAATAGTCCCAAACTATCTTCTATCTTCTTCTATCGACATAATGGAAGCTTTGGTAAGTTGCATAGCAGAAAAAATCTGAATTGATATAAATTAAACAGCTGATTTTTGCAGTAGACATTTTTATTTATTTTATTCTTTTTGTACGAAAATACAGTAAAATATTTTGTGTGGTTTTCTCTTCTTCACAAAATGTCTGCTGCTGCTGCATCACCACTTCCTCTTCACCGGTGATATAATTGTCATTAGATGTGAAAAGTGTTTATGAGTTGATGGATTTCTGAGGCGTTTTGTCGTCTTTCTGCAGGCTGGCGGGACGTCGACGGCCAACCTCCACGCCAGAGAGGCCAGAAGGAGGCGCTGGACCAGCTGCTGGGTCAGATTAAAGAGGCTCATCGCCACTGCGCCTGTCATGGTGATTTATTCTGAGCGCATCGTCACAGCAGGCTGAACATTTACCGCTGTATGCACTGTATGCACCATGACCTTCAATTACTCACTACTGGAAATGTTGGCGTTCTGGAGGATCCTGAAATTGGGGAATGTTGTTTAAGTTCATCTTCAAAAATCTTTTACATTTATCCCTTTTAGTTTATTAACATTTTAATTAACATTATGTTTTACAAAAAGGAAAATCCCAGAGGTGGGTAGAGTGGACAGAAACTGTAGAAAATAAAGTTTTTGGTAAAAAGTCTGAGTAACTGATCAAATTATCAATCATTTTATATTTAAATATTACATAATTATATGGACCAAAATATAAAGTTAAAGGGACATTTTGTTATTTTAAGGAACAAAATGACAATAATTTGTATAACAAATAAGAAAATCAGGCAAAAGAAACTTTTCAGCTTCTTTCAAGTCAATATTTCTTGATAATTGATAAAAAAATATTTCACATTTTTCTCATGTTACAAATGAAAGAATCTGCCAGTGGAACTAGAACTTTTTTTATTCGTATTTATAACTTAAAATAAGCTTTTATGTTACTTGTAAGTTAGTTTTGTCTTATTTCAAGTTTTCTAACATGTTTGCACTGGAAACTAGACAAAGACCCTTGACAAGACTCCGTGTTTTTACAGTGTACAAATGACTGGATGATGAAAATGCATCTGTAGAATAAAAGCTGTTAGTCTGAACACTGCAAAAACACAAAATCCTACCAAGAATATTCCTCTAGTTTCCAGTGCAAATATTTGTTACTTATAAATAACTTTTCAGCAAGAAATGGGAGTTTGAATCAAGCCAACAATTCATTAATATTGATGAAAAGGTTCTGGTTATACTGGCAGATTGTTTCACTTAGAGAAAACAATTATTTCTAGTAAAATAATCTGCCAAGTACCTTTTCATTAATATTACTGAATTTTTTACTTAAATCAAGATCCTACATCGTACTGAAAAGTTATTTTTGTCTTATTTCATGTCCACTAACACATTTGCACTAGAAATTAGACCAAAAACATTTTGTAATATTTTGTGTTTTTGCTGTAAAGGACACTGGTTTAAAAAATAAAAGCTCCGCTCACTAACTGGAGCAGAGCTGCAGTTTCAGTCATTTTCCCTAAGAAAACAGCTCAGCTTCGCAGGTGCAACACGTTTTCACTAATCGCTGTGTTTCGTTTCACCTTGACAGACACTTTACAATCTGAGGCATGACAAGCACTTGAGGCTCCGCACACACCAAGATGGCATGCCGCCTCCCCTCTGTCTTCGCCGCTCAGCCCCCCTCGCCCTCCTGAGTCTTTCCATGACTCAGCCCTCGCTGCTGAATACTTCTCTCTCTGTGACAAAATGCAGATCAACATCTCTCACACTCAAGCTGTTTATATCCCCAAACACTGCCGCCTGTACTCCGGCCCCATAAGTGTCAGAATCTGTCCACACCGACCCCCCCTTTCGCCTGACAGCGAGCCGCATTTACCGTTGAGCAAAGTTGTCTCAAACACCACTTACTATTGTCCTCTGTGGCTGCGCCGCATTAGCGGCAGACTCAGATGCAATATAATAGTCAGTATTGAGTGGCTCTCGGTCTGTCAGACGGCAACTGATTGAGCTTGAGAGTTCAGGCCCGGTAGTCAAGGTGGCGTGTCCCCCGGGTCATGTTTGTTATTCCTGTAACAGACGAGTCTCAGGCTGGAGTCTGAGGAGAGCATAAATTAACACCGACTGCCGCTGCCTCCCTCTCCAACCCCCCACGGCGAACCAGCCGTCTTGTCTACTGTCCACATATACTGTAAACTTGCACGTAAAGACAGACGGGCTCGTACACGAACGGACACAAATATCCAAACACATGCTCTCTCGTTCAGCTCTGGCTCTCTCCTGCCCCCACGCCTCATCCCAGCCTGGCTGATGGCCCACACCTCCTTCTGCCTCTTGTCCAAACACTATTAATTAAACTGTGAAAGAGGCCTTGACTAACACAGCCTCCCCAGCAGTCAGCCCTACTTGTCTGTCTTACTCAGTGTCAACCAGGGACTGAGGCCAGCAGAGTCCCACCCCAGGTTTGATGGGGAGGTGAGGGCAAAAGGTGCCGAGTTTTTCTGGTTGCTTCACCTGGACGTGAAGAACATGAGTTTGTTTTGCATCTTGGATGAAGAGGTTTATCACCTGGGATGTTCTGTGTGTCTAATGAGAGTAAACCTACACACTACACTGCAAAAACAAATGTTACCAAGTATTTCTGGCCTAGTTTTAGTGCAAATATCTTTGGACTAATTTACAAGTTACTTTTAATCAATAATTGACTTAAAGAAGCTCCTACGTCTTGCTGAAAAGTTACTTGTAAGTTTATTTTGTCTTATTTCAAGTGTACCAAGAAATGTCTGTGATTGATTTTTATTAAATGGTTTAGCCCAACTACCAACAGATGATTATTTTAATAACCAATTAATCTATTGATTATTCTGACAATTAGGTTAAAAAATGTCACATTCTACAGATTTTTCATTTAACCACTCAAGCCTTTTTCATACATTATTAGACATACGTCAAAATATGAAAATACATAATTCAATTCCTTCTAATTAATAAGAAAATAAACATTTTATTGACTAAAATCCAAAACCAAACCATCGAGAGTTAAACTAAAACCACCACTGGCTAAAGCATATTTACATACAAAGGCGTTTTTATCATAAATGCGAATGTTTTGGTTTAATTACTGCTCAGAATATGTTTTTCACCAAACTGGATACTAAACTTAGCGATTTATCAATTACTAAATTAGTTGGCAATTATTTCAGTAATTGAGTTATCGTGATTAATCTGATTAATCGCTTCATATATATATATATATATATATATATATATATATATAAAAAATAGTTCCCTCCACTTCTGCCACTTTCTAACTAAATAGACCCCGAGGATGATGCTGCCACCTCCATGCTTGTTTGTGAGCCTCAACTCTTCCAAGCTTACTTCTTTACATATAGCCATATTTTTCTCCTGTTTTGCCATAAAATATTTCTTCATACGGCATTTCACTTTTCCATAAGCTGCACAATTCAATGAAGTTTTGCTTCATTTTGGTTAAAGACAGCAATTATTTCTAACAAAAACTGGATAAACCTCTCCTATACGAAATTAGGCACTTTATCAGCCACCATCTTTGTGATCAAGGCGACACGACAGCTGAGAAATAAAAAGTGAACTGCGAGAGCCACACAGATGACACCTGTAAGCGGCAGAATCGCAGATGCACGGTCAATTTGAGGACGATTTCAGCCATGTGGCTCGAATCAGTTAACCTCACTTCTCTGCTCATTATCTGCTGCCAGGAAAACCAAACGATGCAAGCTGTAGTTTCGCTGCTTGACAGCTTCCCTTGGCAAGTCTGACTTATTAGACAGTGGTCTGTGGGTCTGCAGTGGCTGTTCTGAACAGAAGGGAGAGTGGAAAAGGAGCTGGAAATGGGCTTCCCCTCGGGGTCTGTTGTTCCTCTGCCCACAGCTAACAGCCATGCCAGAGAAAAATATCTGCTGAAATCTGCATTCCAGCAGAAATACACAGACACTTGGATTGGTTCACCAAGTGGCTGATTATATAAAATCTGTTGGCGCACCCCTGAAAGATAATCAGACACTCTTTATTAGCGCAGATATCTCAGTTCCTACTGCCTTTATTTGTTAAAAATGTTGCTCTTTCTACTATAGATGGGTTATAATGTACAAATATTCAAACATTTATTCATAATATTCTGATTGGAAGTGCTTCACACTTTAAAGAACCTACTTTTCCAGATTTTGTGCCATTTCAAGCTCAGCCAAATCCATCCACTGACCTTTTCCCACACACAGACGCTGGCCTTAAGTTTCAATCCATCCAAGTGAAATTTTTTTTAAAAAGTAGCATTTCCAGATTAATTTCAAGCAACACGAGCCATGTTTTTGTTTCGTCTAGTCTGTGCATGTGCAGAATCATTGAAGTGTCACTACGACTGCCGCCTCATCATGTCATGAACAGGAATCTGTGTTCAACATGTGTTTTTCTGTGCAGACATCAGTGGAGTTAGCATGTACTTATCCATCACATGCCACTGGATCAGAGTAGGCAGCTGCATACAAAGTCACAGCACTGACGTCTTCTGCAGAGATCAGAACATGAATGCATAGGAAGCCCCTCGTTAGTTTCAAAGTCTCCACACAGCAGATTTCCTGCAGCCACTGCGTGGATAAATCAACTGTATTTGGAATATTTGACATGTTTCTTCTGTCTGCTGTAAATGTTTCTCAAGTTCAGATTTCTAGCAGTGAAAATCAAACTTTTACCAAGTTAATAGAGGTTACTGAGGGAAGAAAAAGAAGCACTTTTATGTACATATAACTTGTGTGTAAACACTTTGAAACAGTATTTAGTTTTCAACTTAAACTTTTTTTATCAAAAACAGGAATTAGATTTTGGGTCAGAAGTTTACATACACTGTTTTTGGGTATAAATGTCATTATTTTTGGGCTTTTTATTTTTGTTCTAAACTTATAGAACTCTAAGCATGATGCTGCCACTACTGTGCTTCACAGTTAATATGGTTTTGGTTGGAAAGCCTTGCAACGACTCCACCAAACATAGTTCTCTTCACTGTGGCAAAATGTCTCGGCATGATGCTTTAAAGGTTCTACATTGAAGACAGTGAGAAATAAGAGCACAGCTTTTTTGCCTATCTATTCTCGGCTCCCAAACTCTGAGCTGGGTCCACTTGCCCAGCCCGTCCCTACTGTTTCAAACTCTTCTAATTAACTAAAAGTGAAAGAGTTAAATATGAATTCAAACAAAAAACTTCCAGCTGCCCTCAGTCGTCATCAGGAAACCGGCTGACAAAACTGAGGCCGGTTGAGTCTAACTCTAACATCCAGGTCTTGTTTTTTTATTTCTTTGCTGTAAAAATCCTTCCAACCTGGAAAAGAACATTCCACACTGCAAAAACACAAAATTTTACCAAATACTTTTGTCTAGTTTTAAGTTCCAAATAAAACAAAACTAACTTACAAGTAGGCCTTGTAAGTTAGGCCTTCTAACTTGTTATTAAATTATAACAGTAAGCAATAAATCAATTAATTGAGTGATAAATTATAACAAACTCAATAATTTCCATTAGCATGGTTTATAGTTTTTTCTATTTTCTCTCCTTTTCTACCAAAAACTGGATGACAAAAGTTTTCAGTTTTGGTCTCAACTAGCTTTTTTTTTTTCTTTTCTTTTGAGGAAATATTGTTTACAAAGACTTTAGTATCCATTTTCTTTGTTGTTTCTGTTGTTTTGTTTATTTATTTTGGATATTTAAAATGACTCCCAGTTTCAGTGTTAAATGTTCATTAGAAAATAAAGTTTATTGATCTTTAAAATTGCATTCTTGCATTATATTACTTGACAATGGTCTCAAAACAACAATATTATCGTTTATCACAATCAAACAATTTATCATCCTGCAAAATGTATTGTGACAGGCCTATTACAAATAACTTCACAGCAAAATATAGTAGCATGTTAATAATTCCTTAATATTGATGAAAAAGTTGCAGTTCCACTGTCAGATTTTATAACATGAGAAAATGTCTTGTTAAAGGCGAAATAATTTGTATAGTATTAAGGAATAATTGTAAGTTAGTTTTGTCTTATTTTAAGTGTACTAAGATATTTGCACTAGAAAACACTTGATAACATTTTGTGTTTTTACAGTGCAGATGAATAATAAAAGCCCAAAACGGATGACATCCTTGTCCGTGACGAGTGTATGTAAACTTGTGGCCGTCTGCGCAGACAGACGGGTGTAGCCAGATGTTTGTGTTTCTCTGTATGACGGAGCGAGGGAGAGAGGGCCTTGATCATTTCGAGGTTTTTGTTCTGAGGTGATTCTGTTCTGCAGGGTTTGTGAAGCGCTTTGGGGCCCAGAGCAGATGAAAGGTGCTATTTAAATGTAAGTGCCACTCATTCCTTCATTTCCCCGTTCATGTCCTCCTGCTCCCATCTTTCTCCAGCCTGTCAGTCGCCCCCCACTCTTTCCACCCACACACCCCACTCACACCTGCTCACCTTCATTCTTACACCATTAAACTGACACACATCTCCAGCATATTTTCCACAGTTTTCCTTTATCCGTCCTCCTCCTCCTCTTCATCACTTCCTGTTAATTAATGTCAAGCTGTGTTACTTGGTTGTGAATGACCTGAGTGAAGTTGCGCTGCCCTCCACTGTCTTCAATTCAAACAAAATTGGTGTCAAGGGTTTGTGCTACATTTGTGCTAGTTTGTGCAGCAAATGTTTTTTTGTGCCGCTATCAATTTTAATATATTAATAAAAGTTTCCAGAGGCCAGAGAAGGTCAACCAGCTCCTCCCATTTGGTGTTAATCATCTTTAGGAGATGATGGCGTTGGATGTTTTTAAAGATCCCGTGAACAAACTTATTCTCATGTGATTTTTATTGCGTTTCTTGTTTAATGGAAACACTGCAATTGTGAAATTGTGTTTTTGACGTTTATCAACACGTTTTACGTACATTTGTAATGGAGACACAGCTTCTCTTAGTTTGTGTTGCTAAGACGTTCCTGAACGGACATAGAAAGTGTTTTTGTTTTAGGGAAATATGGGTTGAATTTTTCACCTTTGAACTTTTAAGACTTTTAAATCAAAATCACTAAAAGCAAACATTTTACCAGCGTAAATGTTGCACAGTTGACACCAAACTTGTTAAACTAAGTAAATGTTGGGGGTTGGTTGACCTTCTATGATATCCAGAAACTTATATTAACGGGAACACAATTTACATTTTGCACGTTTTTGTACCTCCATTTGGATTTCTATAACTTCTAAAAGCAGCCCAAGCACTTAAAAACTCACCCAGTTAGTTTTTGGCAATAAGTTAATGTTTTTTTGGTGTCTGGAAAATGAGCCTTCAGAATGTAACGTAACAAATCACCAGACACTGACCCTCACCCGGCAACCCCAGACCGCTACCTACCAACCCCAACTGAGTCCAGCCTGTCACCTAGCAACCCAAGCAGAGCTCCAGCATGTTTGCTCAACTGGTTTTACAGTGGCTGCTGGAAAAGACAGATATTTTGTTGTTTAATTACCATCCAGAAACCACTTGGTACATTCTTGTTGTTTGTGCAGGAAGCTCGATTTCTGCTTTTCAAAGATGCACAGATGTATAATTGCTCATCTGTTTGCAGCCATTTTTATGTGCGAGTTGGGGGCGTGGCCAGCAGCAGCTTTTTTGGATTTAAAGTGACAGGAGGCCTTAAAACAGTTCATTCTGAAAGAACTAACCAGGCATTTCATTGATTTTGTTTAAAAAAAATATAAAAAAAAGTAATTTACATGTTTTGTATAGTCCATAGTCCTATCCTAACATGTTCAACAAAGCATAATAGATCACCCTCAATATCTTAAAAATGGAAGCATCCCAAATGAAACTTTTTGGCTGCTCAAACCAGCACAAACGTAGCACAAACGTTTGACACTAATTTAGTTTGATTTGAAGAAGGTAGAGGAGGGAGTAACTCCACTCAGGTTTGTGAACGTACACTTTCCCTTCAGCTGTCTTCTGTTTCTGTGTGTGGCGTCCGTCCTCCCTCCTCCCCTCTCGTTGCATTAACCAGGTGCCCTTTTTGCATCTACTCCACCAACCGTCCAGCGGCCATGGAGTGCCACCTGAAGACGCACTGTAAGGTGGAGTACCGCTGCCGCATCTGCCAGGGTCTGTGGCCGGACCAGGCCTCGCTGGAGGCGCACATGCGGGGGCATCGCCTGGGCAACCACTACAAGTGCGAGCGGTGCGGCTACCTGTCCAAAACGGCCAACAAGCTCATCGAGCACGTGCGCGTGCACACGGGCGAGCGGCCCTTCCACTGCGACCGCTGCTCGTACAGCTGCAAGCGCAAGGACAACCTCAACCTGCACAAGAAGCTGAAGCACGCGCCGCGCCAGACTTTCGGCTGCCGAGAGTGCCCCTTCACCACCACGCACCCCTTCGTCTTCAGCCGCCACATCAAGAAACATCAGAGTGGAGGCCCGGGGGGGTCGGATGGAGGTGAAGGAGGGGGAGGCGAGGACAAGGAGGAGGAGAAGAGTGGCGGAAGCGGCGGCAGCAGCCCCCTCATGAGCCTGACAGCGTCTCAGGCGCTGCAGTCCGTCGCGCTGTCGCTAACGCTGGGCCGGTCCCGCCAACCTGAGACGGCCAGTACCAACGGCGGCGCGAGCCTCAGCATCAGCAGCCCCTCCCTCTTCCCTCCCTCCTCCCGCCACGTGTTGGAGCAGTACAGGAACGGCGAGCAGGCCCACCTGATCCCCCTCACCACCCTTTACACATTCCACTCGCACCTCCACTCAAGATGGCGGCCGGCCACGTCTCCCCTCGTCTTCGCCTCACCCTCCCACTCCCACAAGCACTCCTTCCTGGCCTACCTGGGACTGATGGAGAGGGCCAAGACTGTGTGACCGCACCCTCCTCCACCTCTTGACCACTGCAGCGGGAGCAACGTCTTTTCCAATCAGACCAGCATAATAAGCTGGACCAGACAAACATATTAAAGGACGAAAAATAAGAAAAAAAAAACATTTATAAGAGAAAAACGCTGTACATGCTAAAATGCATTTATATCAAAAAGCTGCTTTTCTTATCAGTTCTATCAATTGAATTATTACTACTACAAGTACTACACTCTATTACCTTTTTGTTTTCTGTTTGTAAGCATCTGAATGACCTGGACCCAGTCGCTTTATCTGATGAAACTTGCGGTTTTATAGATATTTTTCTTTAGTCGTTTGACAAAAAAAGGTTGGATAGAGGGAAGGGAAAAAAGACAAAACAAACATTGCAAGTGCTAAATTTTAGTGCATTTATGTCCCTTTGCTATTATGCATCGAAATGGCATGCCTGTTTCTGTGTTTCAGCTAGCTGTGACGTCATTAGGAAGCTGAACTCCAGATATCCCGAAGTGTTAACCGCTGCGACTCGGACGCAACCAATGAGACGGGAAAGCTTTTCATCTGAAAGGTCACGTTTCCAAAGCGACGCCTCAGACCATGCACTTACTTACTTATTTATCAACCTTGTACATAGTTTTGTAGCCCCTAGCCCCGTTCCCGTCTGTTTGAGTTGCTTTTCTTTTGTAAACGGTGACGGCGTGACGTGCATTGCTGCTGACTGATCTCAATTCTGTCTCAGAATCAATGTGGTTTCGTGGAACAGATGAAGCTAAAAGGTTGTTGTTGTTTTTGTTTTGTAAGCTTGGAAGATTTGATTACACTGCAAAAATACAAAATCTTGCTAAGTAATTTTGCCTAGTTTCTAGAATAAATACCTTATACATTTAAAATAACACAAAACTAAGTTACACGTAACATTTCTGCAAGATATAGTAGCATGTTTTAAGTCAGTAATTCCTTAATGTTGATTTTTAAAAAGTACTAGTTGCATTGGCAGATTTTTTCACTTATGACATTTTTTCTGTTATAAGTGAAATAATCTGCCAGTGAAACAAGTACTTTTTCATCAATATTAAGAAACTATTGACTTCAAACAAGCTCCTACATCTCACTAAAAGTTACTGGTACGGTAAGTTAGTTTTGTCTTATTTTAAATGTACTAAGGTATTTAACTTGACAAAAACACTTTTTTGTTTTTGCAGTGACTGTAAATATAGAAAATATTCAATCTGAACTATAATTGAGAAAGATGCATTTATTATCAGAGAAGCTGAATATTAAAGTTTTTTTCTTTTCCCAGGTGAATAAGCAGTAAAATCTTTCAGAGCGGGGGTCATCTCAACACGTCATGTAGTGTTTAAAGAAAATATAGCAATATATGCATCGCTGCAGCTGTGTTTGTACAGTACTGTGCAAAAAAAATCACCTTCTGTTCTTTAGTTTTTTCTTCCAAGATTTCTTTAAATAGTTTTAGCTGTTTTTATTCTCAACTTCCTCCCAGTAAATTATCACTTTTTTAATAATTAGTTTAAATTGTTCATCTCTTACCTATGAAGGCATGAAAACCTTAAAACTTAAGGGATGAATACACAATTGTTAGTGGTAGAACCAACCCGACAGGACCGCATTCGCAGTCAAGTAAACACTTTTTATTTTAATTTTTTTTTGTGGATCTGGACCCAATTGGGTCGTCTGAACTGAAAACTGAGGTAGAAGCTGCTTTATTTGTAACTTTATGGACAAAACTGCACTGGCTGCAAAACAAATGATCAAATAATTATTTACAATCAGAGTGATGGAGCTGATAGCCTGACTAACCAACCAGCTAAAATCAGCTTTTGAGAGCAGAATGACTGGAAAGGAAAATATTTTATGCAATAAGAAGTTTAGCTGGAGTTTATTCAAGTTTTTTAGCTTTAGAATCAAAATAAATCAATATTATACAGTACAGACCAAAAGTTTGGACACACCTGGTCATTCAAATGGTTTTCTTTATTTTGAAAGAAAATTGTAGATTAGATTGTAGAAAAACCTGACAGGGCACACCTGTGAAGTGAAAACCATTTCAGGTGACTGACTACGAAGCTCATCAAGAGAATGCAGAGTGTGTGCAAAGTAGTAATCACAGCAAAAGGTTGCTACTTTGAAGAAACTAGAATATAAGGCGTATTTTCAGTTGTTTTACACTTTTTTGTTTAGTTCATATTTCCACATGTGTTAATTCATAGTTTGATGCCTTCAGTGTGAATCTACAAAGTCAATAGTCATGAAAATAAAGGAAACTCATTGAATGAGAAGGTGAGTGTAAACTTTTGGTCTGTATTGTATTTGGTATAACTAATTATTTGGCTTATTTTGGCAGCAGTATTAATTAAGAGATGAGATCACCTTTATTTAAATATTTTAGTGGAAATATTATGACTCTGGTGTTTTGACTCAAATGTTATCCTGTGATCACTGACCGCCAGTTTAAGTTCGCGACCAAAGATTTCGTCAAGCAGCTCTTACTTACACATAAGGTCGTAATTTTTTTCTCTATTTGTCAACTTTTCTAGTGAAAACTAAAAATCTTAATTTGCGATCAAAATAACAGCCAAGGTATGAATAAAACGTATAAAAGAGCTTAAAAAAAGTCAGGAATGACTGCAATTAAGGGTAAGTTGAGAGTTTCAAACTTTTGCACAGTACTGTAAATAATCATGATGTTTTCCCCATATGCATGCAGTGCAGCCCCCCAGTATACTGTAATCACTGGGAGGCCTGATGTTCTGGTGTTTGGTGATCCCCGCCTTTACGTGTGTCTGTAAGCAAACCTCCTGTTATTATTTCTGAGACCAGGTTGACATCAGCGCAGCAAATATGCAGATCTATGTATCACGCATCCATATGTAGAAGAGATATATGAGAAAACTGTTTTGTGGAGGCGACCTGCTGCGGGTTAGCGAGCTTCCCCGCCAGCCAGAGTCGCCACAGGCCGATTCAATGGTGCTTTTTGGAGCTTTTTGTAATTTTTGTGTACAAAAGAGAAAAAAAAAACTGTTCCAAAATGACTTGAATGAATGTATTTTTTTTTTATGTACATGAAAAAGATGCGATACAGAGGAGCGATAACAGTTCTGGTAAAGACGGTGAAGGGGGGGGAAAGCTGGTGTGTCTGGTGGCCTTTCTGTGTCTTTTTCTGTTGGATTTTTTGTGTTTTTATATTCAGTTTTGTTTTTTTATTACTGAGCCTTTTACGTCATATTCAACATTTTCTACTAACGCTCACCGAGAAGCTCCTGTAGGATGCAGAGAAGAAGAGAAGCCATGGTTTGTACAGTGTTGCGTTGAGCGGCTTCGGTTAGGCAGGCCGACTTGGTACTGCTGTTCGTCCAACTTCCCCCCTTCTGTCGACCTTTGAGTTTTAATTGCACTCGTTATTGTTACTCTTTAAGCCAAAAGCACTTAAACGTTTTATTTCATTCTTTTTTTCTTTTTTTTTTTTTAAAGCAAACTTGGATCCATAATGGGACTCAATCAGCCCCCCTTCCCTTTAGTTTCTGCTCGTTTCTGACGGTGCAAAAGGCTGCGCCTCTGTGAAATCGGAGAAAAGTCAATGAACACAAATTGCAGGAATTAGACAGTAGAGGTCAAGCTCCCCTCCTGGGAACTAAAGGTCCCAGACTAAATAGTTCTGGCCAATTTTGCACAGTGCTGCACTTTTTTTGATGATGAGAATATGTATTTATCCATAAAAATGCTGAAGGAAAGGTTTGTTCTGGCGACATCAGGCAGCGTAGTTCAAGTATTTTCTTTTTAAAAAGGCTTTACGTATCGATTGCGCTTGTGTTCCTAAGTGTTCTTCAAGCCAAATTCCCTTATTTGTAATGTTTTTGTATTATTATTGTTATTTCTGTTTAACAGGTTTTTGGTTTTTTTTGTTTTTGCTTTTGTTATTGTTTTTAAATTTCTCTCTTGTTAAATTTGAAATTTCAAAGATCTTGGACCGTTCCTGCGTCTCGCCACCGGATGTGATGTTAGGATTGAATCCGTCATGTCCCGCTCTGGGAGCGACGCCGCTATCGTCTTCCCCCCGTTTCGTTCCCGTTTGTTTCCTGAGAGAAAGGACCATCCTTCCCAACTGTTTTATCTTTTATACTCTAGTGCCACTTGGTGGAAGGAAACCACCTGAGACTTCTGAGAATGAGTCAAACTAATTATCAGGGTCCAGTAGAATAGAATAAAAATGTGTCCGCTCTTTTTCTGTCTTTTCTTACAGCGGAATCATGACTTGCTGCACTTCCTCCCGTCCCATTTAGCTTGAGTTTGAGGTTTGAAAAGGTAAACAGGGATCAAGTTGTTTAAAGCTCTTATCCTGCTTGTTTTTTTGGGGGGGCGGGGTTATGACTGGAGGGGGTTTGCTCAGTTGTCCGCAGCACAATGACCTTCTCTTTAGCTCGACTACCTTCTCAGCACTTCAAAGTATGCATGACACGTTTTTCTCTCTGGTCCTTCAGCACTTAATTGTGTTTCCAATTTGACTCCCGGGGGTTTGCATTTAGATGCACTGTCTACAGTCGGTTAGCTTTAAGTTTGGCTGTATGTCATGATTAGGAAAAAAAGGCTCAACTATCTTAACTTTTGGCACTTGGTAAAGATTGGTATGTGCTGTACAAAGCTTTTTTTTATTACTCCATTGTTAAGGCTGTACAGGGTTGTGACGATAACTGGTAAATAGACCATTTGTACTTTTTCTTTTTGGGTTTGTATTTGTTTTTGTTTGGTTTTTTTTGTTTTTTTTTCTTGTTTCACTTTATTTTATGTTCAACTTGCCAGATCTAAATGTAACAGGATTTGAAAGTAAAGCTTACATCAGATATTACTTCCATTGCCTGTCGTCTCTTTGGTTGTTGTTGTTCAATGTTTTAAATGTCTATTGTTACTCATGCAAAAATACAAAGTTTAAGTTTTTAATGATGGGAAAAGCCAATTTAACCTTTTTTTTTATGTTCAGTCAAAGCACCTTGAAAGGCAAAAGGTCCAATTTGTTCTAATTTATTCTAAAACAATCCAATGATATAGCTGTTCTGCACGATTTGTTAAACATTAATACAAATTTAGCAACTGATTCTATAATGTTGGTTAAAAAAAGAATGGCGTAAAGTTTTTTCATCCATAGAAGCCCAGCTGATTATATCAAGCAAAGATTTTGTTGGCCAAATCATAGAGGAAGAAATCCAATAACTGCTGCAAGTTTTTGCTCAGTTTTTATTATTGACTTGGAAATGATGGAAGCTCCAGTAATGAAACTGGATTAAAAATGGAGACTTTCCACTCTTGGCAATAAAAAGCAGTAATAATGAACTAGAAAAAAAGCTTGAAAATTTACTACTGCTTCTACATAGCAAACCGTTTTAAATGAGTATTTTGAACTCTGGCAATATTTGTTTCTGGGCTGTTTGACGAGGCCTTTTTATCATATCTTAGCAAAGACGAGCTCTATGCTGCCTCTAAAGTTAATCAGTCAGGTCACAACCACAGGGAGGTTGACATAAAAATACGTGGCAGATATTTCCTGAGTAAAAAGATAAAACACATCAGTCAAAAAAAAGGACACTTTCATATTTTTAAATATAACATCCTTCGCCCTGGACGTCTGACTGCTGACCCCTCAATGTAGCCAGTCTGTTTGCTCCAAGTGTTAATCAAATTACTCCAGGAGTAGTTTCACCTTAAATGCCTTTGCTAGCTCTTTATTACGTCAACTTGCAAAGCTAGCTAACCATTGCATTAGCTAACCGCTTCCTCGCTTCTTTAGAGGTTCTTTCGGAAACAGTATGTCAAGTGTTTCATCAAAGAGGCTTCTGTCTGACTAGGAAGAATGGGATTAGCACCTAGCTTGTGCTACACTTGACCTCCATGTTCCTCCCCGCAAGAGGCGGTGGAGTCTATTGATGCCCAGCTGAACCGCAGGAGCCAAAGATCAACTACGAAGCACTAGCCTCTCTTCCAGACCAGGAAGAGATGGCCAGACCTGGTCATCCAGATCCTGGAGAGCTTTGCTTTTCAGTCTGATCTATCATCAAAGTTGTGGAATAGCTTTTAGGATGTTCTCACCTCTGATAGTCCAGAGAAATCGATTTGATTTGGGGACTAAAATTGCAACATTTCAGCTGCTGTGCTTCGTTTTCACACTGAATTATGTCAACGAACCAAACCCCTTGAAGAACCTGTTCACTCCCATTGCCATCGAAGGAAATGACATGAAAACCTCTGAAGACGACATGAGAACAATTTCCTTCTTCACAAAATATAAAAGAAAATGGAGTAGCATCAGATTTTAGCGGTTGTAGGATTTTTTTTTCTGTCTTTGGTAAAAGGCCACAAGCAATTTCTCCCTCTAGCACTACACATGCTTTTGTTTTGGTTGCTTTTACCCAGAATGCCCTGCACTATAGTCCACTACAGCTGCTTTTGGAGTGCTTGCATCCGCATGTGCATTCAACCTACACCAGAGTTCACTTTAACTGAACCAAGACTGAGGTTTTCAGGAGGACCAGAATTCGATTGCACTGTCAAACCTCCCAAAACGAACCAGACTTTCTAGACAAACAAACTAGAGTTTGACAAAAGCGGACTAAACAGGGCTGGTGGGAATTCACCCCAAATCCAGTTCAATGGGAACTCCTCAATCACAACCGAGTAAAAACCTCAAACAGTCAACAGCGAACCATTTTAGGCTACAGATAGTGTCTCAATAATTCATCGGCAGCACCAGGTAAGCAAGAAGCACCAATCATCTATGAGGGACGAGGAATTCTCTAATTCCTAACAAAAGCATACCAAGATAATAATAAGGAATAGGATCTGTCACTGTGTCGCGCTGGTGTTTTTATTAGACCGATGGGAGGTCCCTCAGCCTCTTTTTTCTGTGTTGCAGTAATGAAAGTTACAGCACGTTCTCGCCCAGCCAAAGGTTGGCCCTGCCTAATGAAAACAGATGAAGCAGAGATAAAGTGTTTGCCGACATTAAGGGACTCATTTATCACCGTTAGGCCTGGAGCTACAGAACACCTTGGTCTGGAGCCTTCCTTTAACAGACGCTGCCTCCCAGCACCCCAGTGGCTCTCTGCAGCCTCCCAGACGCATGCAGCCCTCCATCTTTGCCTCTGTTTCCTCTGTCATTCTTTACATGCTCGCATTGTGCTGCATACATCCACACCATCTTATCTTACAGATTCAGCAGGAGAGTATAACAGAGAAAAGAGAGCGTTTTAGAGGAACCCTTATCAGAGCTGAAGGATTTGGTAGTCCTTGCGGGACCGCCATCACTGCGCCCCCGACGTTGACCCAAGTGGGTTCAACAGCCATCCGACGCTGAATCTCCTCTGTTGTGGGGCCATGTTCTCATCTAGTTGCTCATCTTGCCTGTGTATTAATGAATCTTTTCGGCTGTGTTTAAAGCTGCTTAATTAAGTTCAAAGCAGCGCTCGGGGCACAGCGCGCCTGCTCAGCCGACCTCTCTACGAGTGGAAGTGTTGATTAGGAAGTAAAGAGACATTGCGGCACTGCAGGGGATGGCTATTGATTGAAGGGATAGAAAAACCTCATTTGGATTTTTTTTGGACTTGAATATAAGGCATCTAACGGGATGATGGTATTCATTCACTGAATCCCAATAATGCCCCTTCTGCGCCAACAGTTTGGTGAAATTGCCAACTAAGTGAGGAATTTCTGCGATGAGACCTAACGGCGGAGTTTTCCCACATCCCAATAAAAGCCCTTCACCCCAGGCCGAGTTGGCTGCGCCGTGTCGACCTTTCGACACCACCTCACCGAAGTTGGCCGCTGTCGATCAATAGCATGTTAGCTTTTTGTTTGTAGGTTCAGGCCGCCTTGGCTTTATTACAGCTGTGGAGAGTCACGGGGGAGCCATGCAACGCTTTGAGAGAGTGGAGCTCCCTCTTGTTTGCCAAAAGTGTAATCCTGCCGTGACCTGCTGCAACCCTGCCCTGAGAGGAAAGCTGCTTAGACAGAAGTATGTGTCTGTGGGAGCTCCCAGCTGCCTGGCCTCTCTATATAACATGTACCGCACTCCGTTTTTTTGCCTTTGCAGCATCTTTTTTACTGCATGTCTTATCTTACCCCTCTCCCTCTCTTTCCTCTGTCTGTAAATTCAACGCATGCTTCATTCAGACTCAATGCTCGCCCTCTTCGCCGCTTATTCATCTACCATCAAGGTTTTGAGCCATGGATTTTGTAAGTGGAGACAGATCTAGCTTTTTTTTGCCCTCCTTCTCTCTAACAGAGAAAATAAACACACAGAGTCCTGCCACAGATAACCTTCAGTGAAGTCTGCAGAGCTGGACCAGCGGAGCACAGGAAGGAGAAAATGAAGGGAAGGAAAATGACCTCTGGTATCGATTCGGTTCGAGTTGAAGTCAGGGCTGAAACAAGCTCCGCCGAGGCAGCTTGTTGATTTTTGCAAATCTATTCAGCTTTGAAAAAAAAATTGGTGGGGAGTATGGGGGGGAAACTTAGCGAATATGAAATTCAATGTTTATTCAGACCTTAAAAGATTGTTGAAGTTCACCCAGGCTGCAGGGAGCATATGCAGCTAAATGCAGCGGGGCAAGAAGATGACATGTTCCAGCTTGTTAAAAAAAATAAAATTCCTGAGACGTCACGTGGTCTGATGGGCTGGCTTGTTGTCATTTATGAAAAAAAAGCTGGACACGCATGATGGAACGTGCATGCATGTTATTTTCAGCGCCCATAGCATCAGCGGCCCCCTGCTGTGCCCGCTCCCCAATCTCTGGGGTGAGACATCACTCTGCGGGGGTCAGCAGCAATCTGATTCGGGAGGCACTGCAGGGGGTGTTTGGGGTGAACGGCTTACCCACAAGTCTCTGGGCCAGGCGTATCCAGACTTTAGGCGGCCCGAATCAGCAGGGGAGACAGATCATTCCCCCCCCTGCTGGCTGCCGCCTCAGATATGAAGCTAATGCTGGGCCACTCCAACTGAATGACAAACACATCGTCGAGCTAAAGGACCAGGAGGAGGATGGTAATGGGCTCCGGGAGACCAGCGATATGGCAGGCCATTGCAATATAAAGTCAAACAATCCTCTCCTCTACATATTTACTGTCTAAGATATTGATATAAGTCATGTTGTTATTTAAAGCACAGCTTTAAAGTGAAACTAAGACTTTTTTAAAACCCTAAAAGTTTCTAATGGCATTTTGAACACTTAATAGCTGCTCTGATATGTATTATAGATGTCCACACTGCAAAAACACAACGTTTTTTTGGTCTAATTTTATCTCGACACACTTGAAATAAGACCAAACTAAATTACTAGTAATTCTTCAGTAAGATACAGGAGCTCGTTTCAGGTCAATAATTCCTTAATATTGAGGGGAAAAAGTACAGTTGCACTTTTGTAATTTGAGCTTAAAATAATAATTGTTGAAGTATCTAAAATGTTGATTTTTGGAAGAAAAATGTTCAATTTGACCAAAGGAAATGTAAAATCCAGAAATTTGTGCATCTTTTCATTAGAGTCGGTTGAAATTTATGTCACAAATTTGCTTGCCATACAGCTCCTTTCAACTATAATCTTGGAAATGGATAAGAAACAAGCCTGCTGACTCCACTATTGTCAGGCTCTGCTGTTACCATAGCATTCAGTGACAGCCACCAGCCATAGGTTACGTAGTTTCTATGGGTAACAATCGACACTGCACTTCACATCCACTGTGACATTGAACTTACCGCTGCAACCCACTGATTCTCAACAGCTTGCAAAAGCTCTCAAACATATTCATTTTAAGACAACAAAGCACACATGAGTTTGCGTTTTTATTGCGGTTATTTTAGCGATTCTGGATCTGTTGCCGTCTAAAGCGAAGAGAAGTAGTCAACAGAATACAGCCCAGGGTCGAGCCCAAACTAATCAGCCTGCTTATTTCCCTGGATGGAGTAATGAAGAAGATCCTGACCCCTGGCCGACCGGAAGAATCTGGAGCAGAAATCTGTCCTGGATACTAATTAGGCAAAAGTAAACTGAAATATTAAAATAGACAAACATATACGTCACAGTTCAGTATATAAGATCTGAGACATTGTAAAATAAGACTTTTAAATGCTTTAGTGCTGAAAAAGAATTAGCTTTGATGTTCTGCACCTTCTGCCATAAAATGTAAAGTCTTACAGGATAACAAGCTGCTTTTTAGTCCACACTGTAAAGACGAGAGTTGATTATAACCGGGTTAGCTCCCCTAATTATCTTCTGCACTTGAGCTTTTAATGATTTCCATGATTCAATTATCCCTAACTAAATTCCTGTCTTCAATCAATTAAAGCTATAGCAGCATAGTCATCCATCTTCTGATCAGGACATCAGAAATCCCTCCATCCATTCTCGTTTGTCCAGGGAGCGGGTCAAGCAAATTAAAAACGCTTCGCATCCATCTATGTCCTCTCATCTTTTCCTTCACATATTCCAACCTTTATTTTGTTTACCATTGATGTGTTTGGGATGGATGTGGACTGCTGTGTGGCTTTAACTTTACGGCTATCAATCTGTAAAGTGTTTAATAAGTTTAGCCTGCAGCAACAATGAACAGCAATGCCTCTAGCTTCCACAAAAATGCCACAATCTATTAATAGTAAATATTAAAGGTGAATTAAACAATAAAAAACCACAATACAGGGAAAATGGCAATATTCTATACATCAATAAAAATATCAATTTTGAATGTTTCCAAAAACTCTGCTGGAATCTGAATAAACAGGTAAAATGTCAGTAACTGCGTTTCCATTACAAACATGCACAAAACGTTGTCAATTTTCTGCTAATGTCATTTTTTTTTTTGCAATTGTGGTGTTTACATTAAATAAGAAATTAAAATCACACATGAATAGGTTTGTTCACACGATAAGCCATTAAACAGCATCATCCTTCTGCCACTTCCTGTCGTCGTCTTCGTCTTTTCCACCAGTAGTAACGTCTGTTTGTTAATCACGACTTGTGTGATGCAAGTCATGCATCACACAAGTCGTGATTATGAGATGGCAATTCAAGCCATCTCAACCTGGCACAATAAAAAAAAATAAAAAATTGTTTATAAGCAAATTTATTTCTAAATATGGTCAATGGAAACTCAGCTAGTCAGTTATTCCCATGGAAGCAGAAACTATTCATTCACATGTGACATATTCATGAAACAAACACCAAAGCTGAAATATCAATAATGTTGATATTTGCCGTTAATTTCAATCATATCTCTTTTTTAAGCATTTAAAGGATGGAAAGATAAAGGCGGTATAGCAAGAAACGTTTGGCACCATCTGCTGGAACACAGAGAAAGCTTCCTCTTAAGATGTTTTAGAGCAAAAATCCCACAAAGACGCTGGTAAAAATGAAACATTAATGTTCAAAATCGTCAAAGAGATTTCTGTAACTGTTGTCAGGAACGCTCAGGTCTGTTTAGCCTGTTCAGAGTTGAATTAGAGGAGGAAGAAGAAGGAGCACAGAAATGGTTGCCAAGGTGCCCAGATAGTCATTTAACCCTCATTGGTTGAGAGGGAAGCCAAGGGCAGCGCAGCCTTTTCACATGCTGCTCTTTCCATCCCCATTATCTCCTCCGTCTCATCCCTTCACCCAGCAATGTGGTGTCCATGAAAGGGTTTAGCATTTTGTTAAAGGGAAATACCAGACTGTGCTCTTTCTGTGCAGGCGCGCAGGACGGGGGCCGAAGATTAGGTTTGATGTTTTATCGCCGCGGCGCCTTTCTTTTCAGCAAAAATAATTTAACAGCAGTCCCCCAGCTGCAGAGCGGAGCGTTAGGGCTGGTTTGGTCACATTTAACCGCGGGTAAGATCAAACAGAAACACAGGCCGGCTACACTGCGGCGGGCCCCGTTTCAGCACCCCGCCATGATCAAATCTGTGGCTGAAACATGGCCGCAAACTTCAACTTCATCTCACTCAGAAGTGTTCTTTCAGGCTCTGGTTTGGCACTCGCTTTTATTCCCATTTAGGATTGGACGGAGAGTACGTTCCTTGGCACATTTTTCAACAGAGCTCCCCCTGGAGCTGCAGGACAACGACTGTCGCAACAATTACTCTGACAGCCCTTTTGTAAAGTGCACTTGATTTATTTGATTAGCTAAGATTAATGAGTCTCCCAACAGAGCCAACTGAGATGTGCAGCACCACCCAACGATACACCCAGCAGCTGAAGGAGTCCACAGGTAAAGAAACGAGAAATAAACTAAACTAGAAAACTACTAATTTCGCATACAGCAAAATGGAATCGCACTCCTTGAATCTTTTCCAAATTATATTATGTACAGTCTCAGGTTTATGTGATAAACTAATAGGGCTGAAATTATTAAGCAATTAATTCTTTATTAATTAATTAATTATTAACTAATTTGGCAATCGATTAATCGCTAACTGGAGTATTCAGGCAATTGCCGAAAGAACAATTAGCTAATTAAGCCAAAAAATGCATTTAAGATAAAAAAAAATAATAATAATTTATCTGTAAACATGTTGTGCCCAAACTGCTCAGGTGGCAATTTTAGCTTCACCTGATTTAAATTCTGTAAAAAGAAAAAAAAACATATATAATTATCTTTTACTATTCCGTTATTAATCAATTAAAAATATATCAGATTAGCCATACACTGAATTCAAAACCGTGCAGAAAGGGCTGAGCTTTTCACCATAGATGATGTTGATGTTTTTTTAAGTTGCAGATGCATCCTTTGCTACAAATGATCAAGCTAATGGAATGCTATGTTGTTGCATGTCAAAAAATGCTGATTTTCTTACTTTGAAAGGAATTGAATTGATTATTTGCATTTTTTTATGCATTTCTAATTTTGTACAAAGTTGAAGGTGCAAGTTTTTTAAATCCGCTTAATCGTCACAATAACTAAGTAAAATAACCAGACCTAAAAGCACATCTTTCACATCTTTTCAGACCCCCCTTTCACACGGTTACCTCTAAATGAAATGTCATCTATATAAAGATTTCTCCTGTGTGAGATCTAATATCACTATAAACAGCTGTTCTGTGAAGCCCTTAGGGTTTGTTGGGGAACATTAGTGAACAAGCAGCATCACAAAGACCAAGGATCTCACGAGAAAGGTGCTTTTAACTGTACAAAAGAATTGGTATGTTTTCTCCCCTCCAGGCTAAATGCTAAATTATCTGCCTCTTCAAAGTTTAAATAACTTGGAGACACCCGGCCTCCCACTCTGTGCCAGGAAGAGCAGCGTTGTGCTCGCTGGTCGGCTGTTTCCAGGCCAGCAGCGGGTTATAGTCCGGTGCGGTTGGCATCGACTGCCGCCCATCTGCCCGATTTGACACGTTTGCTCTTACACCGCTTGTTTCCGGAGGACGGAACGTGCTGCGGTGTCCTGGCAAAGCTCCCTGAAATGTCAACCTGGCGTAACAAACCCGCGCCGCCCCTTAGACCTCGCGGGCCTGGCGGCGTGGGCCACTGCCCCACATCAGACGGGCAGTGTGAGCCAGGAACATGCCACGGTAACACACACCGCTGATGGACTGCTGGGGCGCCACCATCTTGTCCGGGGTGAATACGGCTTGTTGGGTTGAGGTGGAGGATGATTGTTCTCATTATAGGCCTTGGACCTTTTCAGGACATCAGGCCAGTGGATAACAATGGGAATCCATTCAGGGAACAAATGCAAAATCTTACCAAGTACTTTTCGTCTAGTTTCTACAGCAAATGTCTGAGCAACAAACTAACTTACAAGTATCTTACTAGAGTTTGTTTCCATCAATAATTCCTTATTGATTAAAAAGTACTTGTTCCACTGGTGGATTATTTCACTTATAAAGAGACAATTTTCTCATATGTGAAAAAAATCTGCTAGTGGAACAAGTACTTTAAAAAAAATTAATAAAGAAGTTATTTATTAAAACAAGCTCCTATATTGTTCCTAAAAATTACTTGTAAGTTAATTTTGTCTTATGTCAAGTTCACTAAGATTCTTGCACTAGAAACATTGTGTTTTTGCAGTGATTTAAAATATTTCTTGTTTTTCGCCCAAACTAAGGGTTACTGATTATAAAACGTCGCAGAAGTTGCTGTATTTTACTGTGTTTTCTACACACTAAAATTCAAGCACTTTTCAAGCATTTTCAAGGTTGGTTTTTAAACTTTTCCAGGACCACTATTTCTAGATGAAGACGAAACAAATTAATAAAAAATGAGTTGTAATTCACTATTGTATGCTATTATTTATCACTGTTATTATTAATATCTTGTCATAGTATTATACATTCTATAGCCGGAACAAGGTCAATTAAAATAACTTGATGAAAATACGCAAATTTTGGAAACAAATTGTTTTGATGCTAGAATATGATGGGGTTTTTTGACTACTGAAATTTCTTTATTTCACTAAACTGTAATGGAAACACTTTTTTTGCATCACATGACCAACAACCAACCGGATGTTACTATTGGTGGAAAAAACGACAAAGACGACAGGAAGTGGTTGGAGGATGATGGCGCAGCATGTTTTTTTAATGACATTGTATGAACAACTTATTTACATATGATTTTAATATGCATTTTTTTTATTTAATGGTAAAAATGCTATTGTAAAGTTGTGTTTTTCGACAGTAGTGGAATAGCGATAGTTTTGCCTACATTTGTAATGAAAATGCTGCTACTGAAACAATTCAGTTAAATGACCTTCCTGTTCAAATTAAATGATTAAGCAGTTACAAAAAATGTGTTGAAAATGTTCTCACCAAGTTTTCTGGCAATTAGCAAATAGAAATAATTTTGATAATTCTAACCGACCTAAAACAAGAGAAGTTTAGTCTGATTTCACTTCAGATAGAGGAAATAAAAGTGTCTGGCTTCAACTGTAAATAATGTTTTCCAAATGTAAGTTTTTAATGAAACATGTAGATTGCACTTTATTACAAAACTGTGCAGCTTGAATATCAGGTGATTTCCAAATCTTAAAAACACTGCATTTAAATGGAAGCATTTTGAAGGATTTTAGCCTGGTTTGACGCTGTGTGTGCAGATGGTGCAGTGAGGGTCTGGTGTTGGCTGACTCCGGCCTGCAGGCCCCTCAGGGCAGCAACTGTGAGCGGTCATTAACTCGGTGAGCAGCAGAGAGGGGACTCCTGCAGTAGTTAACAGTTAAATCCTCCTCATCGGTGCTAAACACCAACAACAGCCGTCCTCAGTGCCAAAGAACATTGTGTTAGACCTTTATACAAAACAAGACGTCGTTATGCAAGAGCGAACCAGGAAGTGGTGCATCTCTACTGCTCTGTGCTGAATGTAAGGTTACAGCCAGAGCGCCTGGCAGCTGTCCATACAGTGAATCATGTGTGTGTGCGTGTAGATGAATATGTGTGCGCACGGATGAGCTGTGGACAGGTATGACAGACTGACCTCCACGTGTTATCAGAGAGAGTGTGTGGCCCAGTGTTACCTGTCATAACACGGGCTGCCTGGAGCCCGGAGCAGCAGCCTGACCAGGCCACTGGGCAGCCAGAAATAATAGAGACTGGCAACAGGGCAATGAGGGGTCAGATGGAGGGAGAGACAGGGATGGCGATGAGGAGGAGGAGGAAAGGGAGGAGGAGCGGATGAGGGAATATGACTGGAGGATTCTGCATGCAGGGTTTTTACTCCTTCATGAAAAATTTCCAGACTTTTACTGGTTCTATAAATTTATAGAAGACATTTCCTGGATGGACAGACGGACGAAAGAATGGATGGACTAAAAGATGGTTGGATGATGAATGGACGGACAGATGGATGGGTGGGTGGATGATGGATGGATGATGGATGGATGGATGGATGGATGGATGGATGGATGGATGGATGGATGGATGGAAGGATGGATGGATGGAAGGGCAAACAGAAGGATGGATGGATGGATGGATGGATGGATGGATGGATGGATGGATGGATGGATGGATGGATGGATGGATGGATGGAAGGGCAAACATGGATGGATGGATGGATGTTTCTTTAATGGGATGAGGAATAAAATCTGTAAATATCAACATATTTCCCTCCATCTTGTTCAGGCCTGGAAAACCTTTAATTCGTATTCCAGACTTTTTCCACCAGACTTCATGGAAATGTTCTGTTTGGACAAGGAGGCAAAGGGAGGAGCAGCAAAACATTTACTGCAGAGAGAATAATGAGTAAAACGGGTCAATCAAGGAACGAAGGCATGCAGTTGTCCTTCACAGCTAAAAATAAAATCAAGAAAATCTTTAATTTTAGTCTCAAATAACAATAAAACACTTAATTTCCCACTAGAAAAAAAATCGCCTTTCATCACTTCCCGTTTGTTTCACCACTGAAAGGCGGCCGGCGTGCCATCGCTCGCCTGCAGACGTCCGACCGTCCAAATTCACTCTGAGAAACTTGGCCGGCAATTAAAAGCTCTGGATTAAAAGTGATTGCGTTTTGTGTCCTGAGGAGGCGCTGGCTGCCATCTTGAGGGGTCTCATTAACATGTCTGCCGCGGGCCGCGCCGAGCGGGGCCACAGGCAGTTAAAAAAAATAATAGAGACATTATCAGCGTTAATGTCCTGTACCTGGAGTGGAGGAGATTTTATAACCAACATTGTGATGAGCCACAGGCAGACAGTCTTGCAAAAAAAGGGGAAGATTGGATAAAGATAACCCTTCTTCTGACCAACCCCTGTATGTGTTTTTTGATCAGATCCTACACGTGGGGAGCCCGAGCAGCTGGATTTCATTAATTGAGTGCTGGCAGCGCTCCGCTCTGGCGGCAGGGGTGAGTCACACTGGTGGGATTGGTCTCTCTCTCCCTGATATCATCTTCCAACCATAACTACAAATAATTATTCACTCAAATCCATTACCGGGGGTCAATCAAGTTCCCCAATCTGTTCTAAAGTCCAATTACTGGCGCCAAGGCTCCATTCGCGCCTTCCTGCAGATGAAGGCCTTGCCCACAGGCGACCCAGTAAATTACACACAGCAAACGGCAGAGTGTCCATGTGTGGGAGAGTGGGCCTCCTCAGGTGTGTAATAAAGCAGAGGTACATACTGGACTCCCCTGTGGCATTCTCACTGAACCATCCAGCAGACTTCACCGGGTTAAATAGAATTAGCTCCGCGCAACGAGATGCACTTTGAATACCAACTGCGGCTCCGCACTCTACAGGCTAGAGAGCACGCAGCGCGCACACTGAAGCCTGGTATTAACATCCATCTCTGCGGTTGATATAATAAGACGTGTCGCCATGAGGGTCTTCTTATGAAGAGGCAGCAGCGTGACCCATCACAGCCACGTAATGAGCGAGGCGCTACATGTGCCGGGGAGCCGAGGTGTAGCTCACCCACGCCATTAAGAAGAGTCCTAATCCAACGTTTCTTTCTTAAGATAGGAAAGCACTTTGAACTCCCTCTGTTCTGAAATGTGCTATACAAATAAGCCTGATTGATTGATTGATTGATTGATTGATTGATTGATTGATTGATTGATTGATTGATTGATTGATTGATTGATTGATTGATGACATGCTGTTTGCTAGAGGAATGGAGAATTATAAGCCAGTTTTGATTTCAAATTTTTGGGTATTCTACTAATTTCTGGTCTTGACTCAAAGATAAATTTTGAATCAAACAGTGCGCCCCCAAAAAAGTCGGAATCGAATCACGAGATGGTAAACGATACCCAACCCAAGTTTGAAGCCAGGCATACGGAAAAGGATTATGGTCACTGAAAAAATAAATGAAAATAAAATCTGATTTTAAACTCAGAATTCTGACTTTTTCCTCATAAATCTGACTTTTTACAGAATTCTGTTTTTTTTCTCTCAGAATTCCCATGTTAAACTCAGAATTATATCTTTGATCTCAAGATTCCAACTTTTCTCAGAATTCCAACTTTTTTCTCAAAATTCATTTTTTTCTCATAATTTTGACCTTTTATCGTCATTCTGATTCTCAGAGTGCCGACTCATAATTCTGACTTTTTTTCCTCAGAATTCCAACTTTTTTCTCAGAAGTCTGACAATCTCAGAAGATTAAAGTCAGAATTAGTCTGATTAGATTCCCACACCTAGTAAAAAGCCAGGCAGCTTATCTGGCTGGACGGCTGAGTGTGTGTGTGGGTGTGTGTGTGTGTGTGTGTGTGTGTGTGCGTGCATGTGTGTGTAAGGAGGGAACGGACAGTGCTTAGGTGTGAGGTGTGCAACAAGCAAAGCAGCAGGGACGGCTGAAGCTGTGTAGCTCAGCAGTCCATGGCCAGTTTGTCACTGCCCCCCCTCCCAAATCAACCAGGTATCAGTGCTGCTCTGACATTTCCCTCAGTGTCAGGCTTCTCCTTACGCTCTGATCTGAGCAGAAAACAACTAAACTCCAACATTGATACAACCAGCAGGAAGACAAACACAGATGTGTTTCCAGGCTACAACATGCCAGCTCTGACATTTTTAGCAGATCCAGTTTTTCAGGGTTTTCTCTCCAGGCTTTGAGGCTTTGTGAGACGAGCAGAGTTCCTAGAATGAAAACAGCATGAAGGCTCTGTTTAGATTTGTCCAACAGACTGCTGACACCGTCTTTCTAATCCTGTCCATTAAACATGAGAAACCTCATCAAAGAGGCAGTCTCTATCCCTCTGCTTACATTCAAGGGATCCAGCAAAATGCTAAACACATGTGCAGCGACTCTGTGTTTAGGCTAAAATGGCCGAACACGAGCCGGCAGCAGTTGATTAAATCTTTCTTAGTGAAACCGCATGGTGTTGTTTACACTGGAGATAACTGTGTGTATACCTGTGTGTGTGTGTGTGTGTGTGAGAGAGAGCTGCAGAACTCACTGTACCCTGTTGAAAAGCCAGAGCAGTCACAGTGTGTATGCGTTTGTGTCAGCATGATGGAGGAGAAGGGAGTTACTCAGACCTAATGAATCCATCTGCATTCAGGGGGCATTCTTCCTCTCGTACGCAGACGGGAGCAAACGAGCAGCGACCTGGGAGTCTGTCCAGCAGCCTGGCAAGGACGGGCACAGATAACCGAACGCACCCAATAATTTCCCCCTAAAATACACAAAGACAGGCTAAAAGCTGCCTTCTTTTACTTTGTACTGTTCAAGGAATCACTCTTCTTTTTTTCTTTTTTTTCTTGGAGGAGGAGGGGAGCAGAGACTACAGTACAGCCTGTCCTCCAGGAGAGTGGCAGCTGTTGATGTCTTCACCCCCGAGTGACCTGGCACCCTGCGCAACCTCAATGAAGAATGGATGGAGCACAGGAGGCGTTGGGAAGGGGAGGGCGGTTTGGGAGGTGTGCGCCCCGTCATTAGGGTAATGAGGCCAGAGCTGGGTGGTGTTTGGGAGACCTCTAGTGGGGGGAAATTTTCAAGAATTTTACATACAGAACCAGGTGTTGATAAATCGAGTAATCACAAACAGCTTCATGTCAAATTCAGGAAAAAAAAGGCCTAAACTAGATATTAATATTAATATCTACATCAGTCCTGATATTGAAAAAAAGTTTGGATCAGCAGATCTATTCGATAAATTCTGTACTCATCCTTTATTATTTATTTTACATTATATTCAGAATTCCTAGAATTGAACTATTTGAAAGAAGGTTTGTCAGTTTATTGTTTTTCCTCAGTTTCAATTTATTTTGCATTGGACTCACTGAACAAATTAAAGTTGTTGTTTTTACCCGTTTGACCAAGCTTGTGAAGCTATTGGTGTATTTAAGCAAACTATACTGGTGCAGAGTTCTCTGATAAATACTTTATAGTCGTATAAATACATTTATGTCTGTGTTTAATATGACTTCTCTTCTTTATTCTTCGAACTAAACCAAGAAAACAAGTGTTAAAAAGGCAATCAAATCATTCAGTCTAAAACACACATTTCTCATTTTTATACAGTTTACATCGCCCTATTTATTCAGGTTAAACTCAAAATTAAGTCTAAAGCTGTAGTGGAGTAAACCATCGCTATGTTTCTGGGTCCATCTTTTTCTCCAAAAGAGTTATCTAATGATATAAGACTTCGATCTACAGTGAGTGCAACTAAATTTACTTCTTTTAAGTGAAATAAGATGCGACTGCAAATAAAAGAAAATGTAAATACAAAATAAACGGTCAGAAAAAAAATAAGAAAACAAATAACGTTAAAATAATACTGTTGAAAATTAAATAACTTGTCATTGTTTAATCAAATAAGTTTGTTATTTTTCGGATCTAATATTTCCTACATGAGTTACTTTACGAATCCATTCATTTATTTCGATATTTATTGTCAATTTTGGCAGGATCAGTCCGCCGTAGACTTTTATAGAAAACCTCACCCCGTATTTTTGGCCCCAGGCAGAAGAGGAAAAGCCAAATCCCAGGAATAAAATGCTTGCAGGTAACTTTGATCACTTCCCTAATTTCAAATGTAAACAACAACGGATGAAAAGCTTTGTCAATTTCTATCACAAACACTTAAATAATCGATTTAAGATTCACATTTGTCTTTTATGTAACCATTTTAATCAGGTTAAAACATCCGTAAAAGATTTTCACAATAAAATAATGTCCATAGCAGCTCCAACAGGAGTCATAATTATTTATATGTGAAGCCTCTTTTATTGTTTTAAGATTTTCTTTGTGCTTAAATTTAAAGCTGTACTGGTAAATACCCCAATTTGTAAAAGTGAGTAGAAAAGAGGTGGGAGCAGAAGAGCCTTAAAATCTGGACCTCTTTTCTAAAGACTGAGAATCTTTAATGTTGTAGTGAAAACTGGACCAGCGTTGACTTTAAAACTTTATCAGATTCATTATTTAGTCACTTCTTACTCTTATTGCCATGGAGATGCACCTCGGTCACCACCTCTTACGTATGACAAAGTATTAGGGCCACACTAAGACAAAATAAAATAAAATTACAAGAATAAAGTCATATTACGAGAAGTCGTAAGAGAATACAGTCAAAATGACACAAGCTAAAGTTCTATTAATATGAGAATAAAGTCGGAATATTTCAAGAATGACATAATATTACCTTAAAGTTGTAATATGACTATTCTCGTAACACTACAACTTTATTCTCGTATTATTTTGACTTTATTTTGAAAATATTCCAACTTAATTCTAGTTGTGCATCTTTATTCTCATATGAGTATTCTCAAAGTACTATGACTTTAATCTTTTAAAGTTATGACTATTTTCGCACAACTTAATTCTTGTAATTTTATTTATTTATTTTTCTTAGTGGCCTTCATACTCCGTCATACTAAAGAGAAATAATGAATCAGAATTTGGTTGTTTCTCAGAAAGGTTAAAAACAAACACTTTTTGTGCAAATCAAAGAGTCACAGCAGTTCACTCCGTCCTGCCTTCCTTGACCAGAGGGGGCGCAGCGACGATGGCCACGAGGGATTTGTTCAACTCAAACGTTCTGTTGGCCGTCATGTTACGATGACTCTGAGAAAGCTTTGAGAAGCAGGTCAGCAGCCAGTCCTGGAGAGATTTCTCCCCTGGTGACCTTCTGCTCCAGGCGGGGCAGAGTCCCTCTGACGGCCGGGTGGTTCTGGAAATGCCAGAGGACGTTCTCCTGGATCAGACTCCACATCCAGACCTTCTGCTGGGCCCGCCGCCGGCCCTGCAGCTCGCCGCTGCTCAACATGGCTGCCCTGTACGCTTCCATCTTGGCCCAGACTTCTGGGATTCCCTCTAAGGTATGGGCGGAGGCACGGACAACCTGAGGAGGGGGTTTGTGAGGGGTGGGACCGGGTCACAGACGTGGATTAAAACCCTCACTCATCTGACAAGTTTGACAAAAAAATAAAAAATTGTCTGAATCTCCTTCCACACATCGCCATGAAGAACTAGCCAGACTTATTCAATTGTTTTAGATTATTTTACATGGTACGCACACAAGTCTGCATATTTAGTTGTGATTTTATGTGAAAAATACGCAGAGTAGCACATAGTTGCAAAACAAATGTGTTACCTGTGTAACTTTTTGAAATGTTCCTTCATTTCAAAGGAACATTTGAAACGAAGGGACACGGTACAGGATATTTTAACTGTACCATACTTTTTACTTTTACTTGAGTAATGTAAAGGATCACTACACTTACCTGAGAAAAAATTCTTGATACTCTACCCAGAGTGAATAACTTTGCTGAATGAACAGGTTTGTTTTAACCAAAAATGTACCAGCGATAAACAAACCTACATCTTGTTAAAGTGAGACCTCTTGTTTTTACACAATCTTTGTTATTCTAATATTCATTTCTATCTGCTATGTACATTTTTCATTTTCTATAAATTTCAGAAAGAAACTTATAAAAACCTTCTTTTCAGCAGGTTTTATGCTTTTCTTTATTTTAAAAACTAAAAAACTGAAGTGAATGGAGTTCTGTAAATTCAAGGATATGAAAACATTGAGATGTTTGTTGTTTTATGCAAAGCAAGACTGAATGTAGAGAAGTGAGTTAAAAATGAGAGAAGACGGCAGACTCCACTGATGGCTAACAGACTCACTGAAGGGAAAAGGTCTGGAAAAACGCTAAAATTGATGGTGACGGAAGCAATGAAGCTTTTGTTTGAAAATGAAGGATTTTAGTAAGAAAGGAACAAGGTCAAGGCTGAGATGGAGCATGAAAAATACTACTATTACGTCTTTGTTTTTGTCAAACCTTTCTTCCGCCCTCCTGTGTCGGCTAACATGCATGCAGCCATCGCCTCCTCACGCAGACTCACCTTGGCGTTCCAGGATTTGGTTTGTCTCCTCAGCAGTTTCAGGGCGCTGGTGTATTCGGTCTGGATCCGTCTGGCTGGCACCACCAGATCTCCATCTGACTTTGTCACCACCACCAAGTCGGCTCTCTCAATAATGCCCCTCTTGATGCCCTGGACAGAAAATTAGTTGAATAAAGGAGGTCATTAACAAATAAACTCTGACAGATCTGTGCACAGACTGAAAGAAGAATGGTTTTCAGGATGGTTTAAGTTAATATAATTTATTGTTACTCTAACAAAAGGAACTTTTGCAGAATATAGGCATGGAAATTAAGAATAAGTTTTCAATGTTACTCCAAAGTTTTCTGCATAACACTTACATTTTATAATAATTAAAACTTGTATGCCATTTCTGTTAAAATTTTATCATTGTAGTTATTATTAAATACCAGTGGCTGCTTTCTAAGAAAAGAAATGAGCAGCTTTGTACAATAAATATTTTCTTGGTTTTTATTAACTGACAGTAAAGTTATGCCACATGATTTCATCTAAGCTCCAACTCTTTTTGTTTCAAATTATTACCGACACAGCAGGTTTGAAGCAATATAAATTCAATGTTAAGAAAATTAGCTTTAAATGGAGTACTGGATACGTTTTGTTTACATGATGAAAAAGTCAATTTTCTCTCCACATTTCTTCTTCTTAGGTTATTCAGTGATTTAACTTTATATGATCTTACAGACTATATTCACTTTTGTTACATATGAATTTAAATATATTTTATTTAAACATGATAGTGCATATTAATGAATGTACAGTAATGCCATAAACACAACAGTTAGCATAATGCTAATTTCCTACAGATTGATGCATCCTAAGTACACAAAGGAGCATTACCTTAGATCCTTCCTCCCAACAAATTCAATAACTGTTTACAAAGATGTTAGTATTTGCAGTTTTACTCATTTTAAATATTTCCACTGGTATTGCATATTTTCAAACTATTCACTTTACATTTATTATTAATAGTCTTGTCTTTTTAATGCACATTAAGTACATAAA
Organism: Alfaro cultratus; assembly: GCA_903066825.1. Lineage (NCBI taxonomy): Eukaryota > Metazoa > Chordata > Actinopteri > Cyprinodontiformes > Poeciliidae > Alfaro > Alfaro cultratus. The sequence continues at coordinate 79,009 of CAEFZX010011979.1, read as the reverse complement.
TAGGGTTATCATACTCCGTTTCACTTCCTTTGGATTGGCGTATGCCATTTCTGATAAACACAGTATTTCTTTATTTTAACTCTATAGTATGATTTTTAAATATATATTTTCAACACTTTTGGATTTTTGTGTGAACCTACATTTATTAATACTGCTGTTACACTTCAATTTCTCTAGCATGAGGCAAAGATATTTGTATTCTTTTAATTTTTCCCATAAAATCTACTCAAAAACCAAGAGCAAAATTATAAAGATTACAAAATATACAAGAATGTTGGGTTAAACCTGTTTTAAAATACCTATATTGAAGTACTACTATGTTTTAAAGTGTACACAAGACAATATCTGCCACAAAATATGAACGGAAACAGGAAGTTCCTGAAAGGTGCCTGAGGTTCAACGATCACAGGGCTGATTACTGACCTGTGATCGCTGCCGCTTTAAGGAGAAATGGGTGAAGCTATAGCTAATGGTGACAGACAATGTATTCCAGCTCCTTTAATAGATAAAAACCTTCAGTGAAAACGAGGATTTTCTGAACTGAACAGCCTCCCCTGGAGGTCGACCTGCTTCTATTTATACCATGATGCTTTATAATAAAATCCTTCTGGGGTCGCTTAGGCAAATATATGACTGTAGCCTCCAATCAAACACTTTTATAGCTTTTTTTGTTAAAGCTACTTAATAGGTTTTAATGCAATGACACAAGCAAATGACTGTGTTGTGAAACGGTATTCACCATGATAAAATCATGCAGTTGAGGTGAGATTTATCAGCTTCTGTTAAGATAAGAGGCCTAATCAGTTTAAAATCTTGCAGGTTAAATTGTTTGAATGATCTTCTTGTATGTGATGTTTAAACATGAGACAGGAGTGCAGAATTATACAGATTTATTTAAAATGGTGACTAGCTCCAGCTCCTCTGCCTCTAGAAACATAAAGGATCCCCTCAGTGACTGTTGTTTAGAAGTATCGCACGATACGCATTGCTTAGTGATCATAACGCAATTTTTTTATAGTATTCAATAATTGACAAATATCTTTTGGTCAATCTTGCATTTTTCCCTGTATGAAAATCACAGCATCACCTGTGAAGAATAATAATAAAAGGTCGCAGGATAGAGCCCTGTGGAACCCCAACATATAATATGTCTGATTATATATGAGGTGGGAGGGTTTGACACACTCTACATTTAATCAGAAGAGCATAATGTCTGACGGTGTGAAACGCCTTCTTGAGATCTAAAAAAAAGCAAATATTGCCCAACATTTAATGTTCTCTATTAAAAAAAAAAAAAAGCATACAGTTGTTTCGGTGGAGTGATTGGCAATTACACCACACTGAATTAAAATTACGTAATTAAAAACATATTTTAACTATTTTTTCTAACATTGTTTCAGTGTTAATAAATTCTTCAGTCTGGTTTCAAGTCTGCATCACGTTTCTAATGAAAAAACCTCTACTATAATCAAAACGAATGTCATCTCACCTTTCTGTCTAACCTCAATCACAACAATATGAATCATAATGAGCTGGCCTAATGAAGCCACTAATTACCCTAATTAATAAACTGATTAGCATATAGTTTTTGTCAGCAAAACAAACCTAGACTTCCGCAAATAAGACATCATCAACTCATCTGTTTTGACAAAAATGTTAACTCTACAGGAGGAAAAATGCACACGCATTCTAATTTTAACAAGTTTGTTGCGAATGAAAAAGACAAAAAATTAATAAATCCAATTTTTTCCATTATAATTCAACAGTAAGAAAATAAATGATCAAAATCTTCTGGACGCTGGTCGATTAAATGTAAACAACCTTAAATACTTAGTTGTTGCATCTTTTCAGCATTCAAGGTAAGATAAGTCAACTTCTCACATCTTGATTTGGCAAAATGTCTCCAAATCTATCAGATTATGATTATAAGCTGATACATCAGGCTAAACCACTGGGAAAACTTTACTTTTCTACTGGTGAAGCTGTTGCTGTGTTTAGTTGAATGTAGATATTGGCCAACATATTTTTCTCTCTCATTATTGCGGCATTTAGCAAATAGAAATAACTTGGTTAATTACAACTGACCTAAAACAAGAGACATTATATGTTTAAGTCACTCACATACCATGAAATTAAAGTCAGGGATGAAATGTAGTGACATAAAATCTGTAAGAACTGTAAAAACAACTTCTGAACCTGTAGCGGTTGCTAATTGTTAGGAAAGCATGATAACAACCAAAACCATTTTTTATACCAGATAACAGATAAATAATGTTCTGATGTTTCAGTGTGTTGCTCCTCACTGACCTGGAGTTCATCGCCACCTGCTGGTGGGATCAGAAGCACAAACATGTCAACCATGTCTGCCACTGCAAACTCAGACTGGCCAACACCTGAAACAGCAAAAAAATTTTCAGTCAGTAATGAAAGACCAGAACTTTACCTTTCACTAAAAAAAAAAAGCAAAAAGGTCGCACCAAAATGTCATCAAAACATCTCCTACAGAGAAATGTTTTTATTTTTTTGCATTGTAAACTCAACTTCAAATGTCTTAACAGCAAATGAAGAAGTGGATAAGGAAAAATGTTCTTTGAGGAATTGTTTGGGTGAATCATAAATGAATATTCATGAAGTCAAACAAACTTGAGATTCCTCACAGTGAATAAATTTTACCCTTGATATGCAAATCAGGGGCCTGGTGACCAAACTGTCCGAGCATCACTAAAGATCGAAAAGTGTGTATTAACAGTTACAAATACTTCCTGTGACTGTCAATCCTAGCTTCGTTCTGCAGCACAAGAAGAACCAAAAAAACTTTCACCAAATCAATATAACACAAAACTATTAGTTTTTGTTTGCACAATTAAGTCACCCATCTGCTAGAGTATTCTTTTTACCAGCTGTTCTTTAATCTGATTTAGAAAAAAAACGCTTTTCAGGCTAATAATACGAACCTATAGGCAGCTATATCATATCAGAAATGATGAAAAATATTTCTCCAGGTTTCAACAAATCAAATTTAATGCTTTTTAAGACCATTATCATGTAATTTAAGACCTATATCTGCACAGAAACGTAAGAACTTCGTTCATGCAAAAATAAATTTGCACTTACCCATGACAGACGCAAAAAAAAATCTAGCTAGGTAGTTAGCGGTAGTTTAAATGGTCTCGAGTCACATAACACAATGAAGACGTCCGAGTGTCTGACAGAAAAGAACTGTGAAAAATAAAATACATTGAAAATATGAGACTAAATAGTAGTGTGAAGACAAAATCTAAGACCTGTGTTTAAAGGCCAACTTACTTTTTTAAGAAATTTAAGACATTTTAAGGGTTTAATTTTAGATAATAGAATTTAGGGACGTGCGGATACCTGGATTAAATTGTAATAGTGTTCAACATCTGCAATAAATAATCCCCAATTTTAGTAAAAAAAAAAAAAAAAAAGATAAAAAACAATATTTAAAAAAATAAATAAATAAGTATTTAAATGCAGTAACCTAGCATTCGTTTAGTGAATTTGAACTGGGTGAAGCTAAAACTGTCATTTGAGGTGTTTTGACTAAAACATATTCACAGACTAATGTGTTTTTATTTTAAATGCAAAAATAAATATATTTTATACAGTTTTGGCTTAAATACTGTTATGAGTGTGTTATTTATTCAGCAAATGGGTATACTTCAGTTAACGATTAATCGATTTCTTCATTATTTCAATAATCGATAAATCGTTTCAGCACTGAATCAAATTACAATGACAATTACGCTTCAATTTCTTATGCGGCTTTACTATAGATTGCCTTACCAACAGTCTCCACTAGAACGATGTCATATCCTGCTCCCTCACAAAGAACGATGGCCTCGTTGGTTGTCCGGGTGACGCCGCCGAGCGTCCCTGAAGCCGGCGACGGCCTGATGAAAGCGTTCATGTCTCTAGAAAGCTCAGTCATACGAGTTTTATCCCCTAGCAAAGACCCTGCAACCAGAACTCATTTAGTTAGAGCTTGAATTTTATTTTGAAGGTCCATATTTTAACTCTTATTTGTCACCTCCTGAAGTGCAGGAGGACGGGTCAACAGCCAGCACCGCCACTTTATGTCCCTGTCCAGTTAACATTTTTCCCACCACCTCAATGAATGATGACTTCCCAGCTCCAGGAGGCCCAGATAAACCTAAACAATAAACAAGTAGAGAAATAATCAACATTATAGAAAAGCTGTGGTATAGATCAGAACGTTTTTCAGCCTGATGGAGAAACCAAGCTACATAAAACATGCCTTATTACTGTGAACTCAATACAAATAATAAAATGCTTTATTTAATTTTAAACATAATGCTTCTGCATTGAAAGAAATTTATTTTTGTATAAAATGCAGAAATTCTAATACAATGACCCTGGTCAGAAAAGATTAATCATGGTTAATCAATTATTGAAATAATTGTCAACTAATTTAGCAATCGATTAATCGTTAAGTGGAGCACAGAGACTCTTAAGGGCCATTACCAATATATCCAGGGAAAATTTTTGCATTTAAGATAAAAACAACTTCTTAGTCTGTACACAGAAGTCTCAATTTTTATTAACCTCATTCAAATTCTGTAAGTAAAATAAAATCTCATATTAAGCACATTTTGCTGTCTAATTAAGCAGAAGGTCTGAGCTTTCCAAAAGTTGATAGTAAAATATTTTATCTGCAGATGCACCCTTTTTCCAGCATTCACCAAACAAATGTTGGTGAATTATTTGGTGAATAAATGGTGAATGCTGAATGTTGCCTATAAACGTTTTATTGTTACCTACAAAAACATTTATAGACAACAAAATGTTTTTTTCTTATTTAAATAAAACAATTTAATTATTTGTTTATTTGGATTTTTAATATTGAACAAAATAAGATTAAGGGGTTAAATGAAAAATCTGCAGAATGTGCAAATTTGTTTCAAATTGAAATTTATTCCTTTTTTATGTAAGGTACATTGGCCCTAATACACCATCGTATTAAACTTCTTGGAATAGGAATAAACTTCCTTCATTTTTGTTGGACATTATTTCTTATTTATGTGTTGGCATGGAAAAGCATCATTGCTGCCTCTGTACCACACACCTACTCTAAAGGCCACTGGTTTTCCTCCATTCCTGCTCTCCTGCTCCCTCCTGAAGACCAGCACCTTCTGCAGCAACACCTGAGCCAGCTCCTTCTTCCTGGGATGCTGGGTCTCCACCAGCGTGATGGACTCCGCCAGGGAGGCCCTCTGTCCAGAGATTAGTCCTTCATACAGTTTATCCAACAGTCTCTGCTCAGATCCACTCAATTCCTGGATGTGCTGGCTGACAGCAGTGCTGCTCACACTCCTGTGGATGTGGCAGCTGGAACCCGGAATAATGCTGCTGTGACCCGGGAGGTAACCTGTGAAGAATCCCCTCTGATGGAGAAGCCTGAGACCAGTGAGTGGAGTACGGTAGAAGTGGCGGAGGAGACGAACACCTAACCGTCTCATTGTCTGGAAGAAAATGGGACATGAACAACCACCTGAAAGTCTCACCAAAAACCGGTAAACATCACATTTTCTGGGCGATATTACCAAACACCGCCTAGGTTTCCACAAACAGTTGTCTTATGTTCATTAACGGCTGCTTATGCGCCTCACATTTGACTAACGGTTAAAGCTCAATGCTAGCATGTGCGTTAATAAGTTAACAGGAACTGTGATATTGTTTTATTCTCAGATGAAATATCAATAAACACGAAAGACCGAACTTACTGTGACCTCGCACCAGCCGCTCAGAGGTGCAACACTTTACATGTCAGACCGGTTTAATTCATTCTTTTCCGGTTTCCGGTGACGTCATTTTAATGCTCCGAAAAAAGCAAACAAATGATTTAAAAAGGATATATTTTTAAAATAATCTAACTTTCTTTTATGTTTCATTTGTAAAAATATTAGTTTTAAAAAAAATGTCTTAAATAAACAGGCAAAAATATTTAAGTCCAAGTATTTAAATGGTGCAATTCGCAGTCATTACCTCTAGATGGCAGCGGAGGAAAACGATGTGCAGCAACCAGGAGACTCCCTGACAACTTTCATCCTAAAGCGCCACATCCAAACAAAAATAAGTGTTATTTGTTGTAGCAATTTACAGCACTGCTTCCCAATTTTTAGAGTTTGTGACCAAATTAAATGTTTTTTAAAACATTTTAAAATGTTTTTATTCCAATACCTTGTAAACTACTTCAAAAGATTTTGTCAGAATTTTTTTTATACTCTGCTACTACAGTTAGACTCCTATTTTTTATTTATTTACTGTTGAAACCAGATGTTCAAGTACACTGTCTGAAGCGAAATCTGACCAAATTTCTCGTTTTAGGTCCTTTAATATTTGCTAAATGCCACACTACTGAAAAAAAACAAGTATTGATGACTCTATTCCAGTTCCTAACAATCTTAATTTTCAGCGCCTTTCTACTCATCCTGACCCATCTGGACACAGAAATATTCACACATTTACACCAGATGCAGTACTGGTAGCCAAAGTGGGCTTCAACCTTCATACAAACATAATGCTTATTTGTAAGGCAGACACACAAAGCTTTCAACTTCTGAAAGTTTGCCCAGAAAAATGTTGACACATTCAAAGAGGAAACCAGTTTTGTGATTAATGAAACAATTTTATTCAATCTTCCAGTAGAGACTTGATATTCATGGAATAAAACTGCTTTTCTGGGAGTTTTACAGAGCAAAACAGTAAAAAAACAAAAAAAAAATGAAAACAACAATGAGGCAAAAATTTTAAAGTGCAGACAAACCGAAACACGTTCAAAAATACAAAAAAAAAAAAAAAAAAAAGAATGTTATGAGTAAATCAGTTCAGTTGCAAAGAGGATTGCTAAAAGCAAGAAAGAAACAAATAGCAAAATCTACCTTTAATAAAAAACACAATAGAACAGCAACTGGCATATTTTTCTCAGTTACTGGTTAAAATCTGAATGCTCAACATTTTCCCTTAAACATTATTTTAATACACTTTGTTCAGTCACTTTAATAAGAGAATGAGCAGTCACTGAATATTTACACTACCTTTCAAAAGTGTTTGAAAACAAAACAAATATTCCTACAGGTTTTATTGAAACTTGAAGTCAAATGATGCAGAAAATTGATGAAACTTCATGTGTAAAAACAGCTTTAAAAACCAGCCTTCAGAACAAAACCACATAAAAAGAAACAGTTGGGACCGTATGGGACTGAAGGAGGAGTAAAGGGTGAGTTAAAAATGAAAACAGACAGACTAAGAATTCAATAAAAATGTGTAAATAATGTAACAAGATGAAACAGGTAGGTGGAAACAAAGAGCGCTTTCAAACATAAATTTCAGCTATCATATACAAATAAATTCAGTAGATATTTTTGGTTAAAATCAAGAATTTGCTGCAGTGTCTTTGTGACAATCAGTCCCATGTTGACATAGTAGAAGCACAAACCATGCTCAGAAAGGGTAAAAACATGGGGAACCAGAAAATAAACATTTGAAGCATTGAAAGAAGGTTTATGCCACTCTGGAAGTAACAAAGAAACTAGCAGGGATATTTAACACAAGCCTGCACTTCCCTAATATAATTACAAGTTACTTTCTTGTAACTTTTAGAATATTTTCCAGAACCAGCCGGTTGCATTGCTAACACTTCAAGTGTATTCTTTTACGTTTTCTTTAACCAATAACAGGGGATTTCTGAGACTTTCAGGTTACTTTTCAACACGTATCAGAAAGTAACTTATAAATTTCAGGAAATCTTACCTGTATATTTCAGAAATACATTTCCAGCTCTCAAAAATGACCTACAAGTTCTTTAAAAGTAACTTTTAAGGCCTCAGGAAGTATCCTGTAAGCTCCAGAAAGTTACCTGTATGTTCCAGTAACATAACCCTTGAGTTTCAAAAGTACTTTTTGAATTTCAGAATCATAATCTGTAAGTCCTAAGAAAGTAACCTGTAAATTCAAGGAAAGAAACCCAGTAAGCACCGAAAAGTTACTTCAAAGTAACCTGTAAATTCAAAGAAAGAAACCCTGGAGGTACAGAAGAGTTACTGGAAAGTAACTTGTAAATTTCAAAAATACTTTTCAGGTTTAATTTTCAGTCTTTGATTCTGAGCAATAAATCTGTAAACTTCATTAAAGTAACCTCTAGGTTGCAGGGAGAGTTTAAAATATATTTTATGAAAAATGAAACATTATTATTCCTCATCAACAGTGTTTATGTAATTACTCTCATTACCAGAAGGGTAAAATGCTGCAGGATGGAACTTTATATTTAACAGATAAAATGGATCATGAAGTGTTTCCAAAATCTTTGAATGATGATGTCAATCCCCAGTGCTCGCACATCAGACACCATTCTGCTGTAGGCTAAAAATTTCCTCTTGTGTTTTGTCTAAACTTCATGTCATGTTCAGCTACCATTCTTATGTAACGCCACACTAGCCAAAAGATGCTCTGCAAATCCAGATAGCACATATTCTAATAGTGAAAACATCTACACAGTAAACAAAAAGTGTAACAAGATGACAATGAAAGTTTTAGTCTATTTTGTGAAATTCTATTTAAGTCCCGTGCTCCACACACAACCAGACACTTTGCACTTTTAAACCCCTCATTTTGTCCTTGTGTGACTAATTATGATTTCTGATGATTTCTGTTTCGTAGCAACACAAATACAGCTGTATTTTTAAGGAAATATTGAAATGCAAACTAGATTTCAGTTAGAATAACAGAACAATGAAGAAAGCACTTGTAGCAGGAAGATACCAGAGGAGTTGTTTGCCTCAATTATTACAGTTGGTCACAAAGATCAAGTATCTTCAGTGCGTCACACTTACGTTGTTTCCTCCTCTCCCAACCTGTTCATGTGTTCAACTTGGATGTCCTTCAAGTAGAAGCGCATGGAACAATCCACCTAACCTTACTGGTCCCAGATCAGCTTGAACTCCTGTCATTTACAGACCAATAACTGGACTACAAACCAGTCTGGGACCAGTTAGCTGCTATTCTCGCTACTTGGACCAAGATACTGGGTTGCGGACAGCCAAGTGGCTGAGGAGAGTGGGGTTACTGGAGCCTATGAGACAGAGGAAATGGGGTTGTGGGGGGAACCCATCTGGGTCAGGACTTTATCCAGCCACTGCAACGGACCGTGCAGGTGGATCTCAATCCAGCAGGGCGTGCTGGTCACATCTTGGCGGTGGTACTCCGCTCCCCAGCCCTGAAATGCAGGATTCTATTAGATCTCAAAGTAGAACTGTTCAGACAGCATCTCTTCAAAACATTCATCTCCCTTCAACTTCTTCACATTTTGTCACTTTACACCTAGATTCATATTTGCTTATTTTCTCTCCAGAGACGGCTGCAAGTCTTTCGAGGTGCGTCTCTAGCAGTTTTGTACGTCTGCTGGGTGAAACATCTCAAGTTCAATCAGTTCACACAGAGAACTTCTATAAACATCAGTCTTTAAGTACTGCCACAAAGGTTTTGACTTTGACTAGGTCATTTTAAGAAATGAATATGTCTTCATGTAAGCCATGTCAATTTAGCTCTGGTTGTATGATAAGAGTTGTTGTCCTGCTGGAAGGTGAATGTCCACTCCAGTCTCGACTCTTAAACGGGCAGGATTATGTAATTTACAGGTTCACACTGGCATTTAATAGAACAATCAAGTATATTACCTTCAGTTGTAGCCTAAATATAAAATATGACTTAAAAGAAATTTGACTTTGCACGTATTAAAATTTCCCTCTGTCTCTTTAAGAAGCTCCTGCTGTTTCTAACAGTTCGCCTTTAGAATGTCATTACAATTTTTCTCCATTAATGCTGCAGTATGCAACTTAAAAAAATATGTTTTTTACATATTTATTAAAATTGTCACCATGTTGTGACAGTATGGTATGAGACGGATAATCTGAGAAAAAATTAAGCTTCTTCACCTTCTTCCAGTGATACTATTACGATCTGTAGAAATGTACCGCTCCCAGTCAAAAACAACCAATCAGTAAGTAAGTAAGTTAGTTCTTAGCGCTGTCAATCAACCTTTTGTATGCAAGACAAAAAATATCTTAAAGGCCTTATTTCCATTTCAATTATTGCTTCCGTGAGCTGACCTGGATTAAAGGGTAAATAAATGGAAGCTGTGAAACACAACTGTCAAGCAGGATGGCTGCTGTGGGTGAGCAAACCTCACTTTGAAAAATGGAAACTCAAGAAGCGAATTGGTGAAAAAAAAATCCAGATTTTCTAAAAATTAAATCTTTAAAACGGAAAATTTGATTACACAGTAAAATCAATGTATTTCTTAGTCCTATATAAAAGATTAGGAAAGTCTGAAAACATCCCTCAGATTCAATCCTTTAATGTTTTATTGATCAAATGTTTTACCAGAACTTGTCTTTTTCAGAGGGATTTCTAAAGCAGATTACCTTAACAAAGCTCATCCGGATGGTACACATCTTGGTGAGCTCATAAACGGCCTCGAAACCGTGGTTAACGGACTGCGCCAACAGCTCGGCAAACTCCTGGTTGTTGAAGATCTTCAGGCTACATCTGCTGGGAATCTTGCACACCGTTGTGGGGTGGAAGTTATGGTGGTAGTTACAGTTACGACTCTGGACGAAGATACTGCTGTCGCTCAGGCACTCTGCATACACTTCCCCTCCAACGTAATACAGGTGAACGCCTGGCAGAAAAGTGATAACAGGCTTTTTAATTCCAAAAAGCACCAGCACTGTGGTACAGCTGAATGATGAACTGATTGTTCAGATGCTTCACCTTTGCCAATGTGCCGCCGGGTGTTCTCGATTGTGGAGTTGCGGTTGACGTTGGAGAGCAGGCCGAGGCAGAAGCGGTTGCGGTTGTTGGAGGGATCTGTGAAGCCGTCGACGAGAACGCTGGTGGAGGAAGCCTGAAAGGCCTCGCCAACGCGGTTGTTCAGCTCATAGTAAACAATGGAGCACCAGTGTTTTGGTTCCTCGTAGGCCACCGGCTGCACATCTGCACAGGAAGCGCAAGGAGGGGGTCAGAGGAGGGAGCCAAGGTCAGAGAACAGCCAGACACAGAGGGAGAGAGACTTCTCTGAGCTGGAAAGATTGTTTTTAATTCCAGCTCATCCACATAATTATTCCAAACTTTCTCAGGAATGTTTGAGAAGATCTACTTCCACTGACTTTAGAATGACAACCGAATATTACTACAAGCGGAAAAGATGAAGAGGACGACAGGAAGTGGGTTAGGGGTTGTTTCTTATTTAATTGAAATGCTGCAATTGTTAAATTTTGTGTTTTTAACATAAGTTTTGTGCACATCTATATCGGAAACGCAGCTAGAGATATACTACTGGTAAAAAGACCAGTTGAAAAATGTCCAGAATTCATATTTTTCACTTTTGGATCTAAAGAATCAGAGCTTCAAAAAGGCTGTTCGTTAGATGATCAAAAGTTTAAGACCATCAGTGCTGCAACTAATGATTACTTTAGTCATCAATTACTCCATTGATTATTCTGATAATCAATTAATTAGGGGGAAAAAATTGGAACATTCTGTGGATTTTTCAAACACTTAAGCTTTTTTATACAATTTTACAACTACACTGGAAAATACGAATGAATATAATTCAGTTCCTTTTTAAAAAAGAAAATAAACATTTATTGCCTAAAATGCTATAAAACAACATTATTTTAGTGGTATGCTTGAACATTTGTAGCGAAGGATGAATCTGCAGCTACAATAATACTTCTAACATCAACATGGTGTGGGGCTGATCTGTTGACCAATTAATAATTAGACAGTAAAAGATGCTCAGTAGGAGATTTCTTTTTTCACAGAATTTAAACCGAGTTTAAATTCTACCCAAATCCTCAAATTAAGTGATTTGAGGATTTGGGTAGAACATGTTTGCTTAGGTCTTTTTTTAAATCATAAATGCAAAAAGTACATATTTTTTGTCCAGTTTTGTGTTAATTACTGCTCTGAATTTGTTGTTCTTTCACCAAATGGCATTTTTTACAGCCTGTACACTCCACTTAGAAGTTAATTGTATTACTAGATTACTTTACAATTATTTGAATAATCAGTTCATCACGATGAATCCAATAATTCGTACCTTTAAAATGCCCGAAAATAGAAATGAAAGTTTCAAAAGCTAATGTCATTCTTGTTGTGCTCTAAAAGGTGCAGCCTGTGTTTTGTGGTGTGATCCTGTAGCGTTCTGGGCCATTCCAAGATGGCCTCCCCCATATGGAAAGAAGAATAAATCATGTTTGTCTAGGTGTAACCCCCCCTCCCAAACTTCCTCTGCAGTGTGACACTGGCTGGCAGGTGTGTTTTGTCTTTCTCCTTCCCAGAGCTGATCTACAATAGAAACCTGCTCCCCTGTACAGGATGCAGCTTGTGGAAAAGGAAAAAAAGAAAAACATTAACACTCCTCCGACCTCCCGTTACCAGCTAACAAAACTTTCAGCGCCTCTTCCTGCTACTGCTGCAACCGGACGAGGACAAATCTGTGAGCTTTATGAGAATGATGATACAGAAGTACAAATAATGTACTTTATGGGCCATAAAAAGGAGATAAAAGTTCAGACAAAGGTTTTAATACACTCCCTGCGTTCTCTGTGGTGAGTCAGATTTAATTCAAAACAAACTCCTAAATGTTTTCTAATTTTGTGTGCTAAAAGATTAAGACCATGAAGCGTTTGTTAACAAGCTGCATAATGTAAATCAGTGATTATTTTCATAATTGGTGCCAACTCAGGCATAAACTAAAACAGCAAAACATGAATCGGGTAAAGATTTATTTTCCACTGGCTTTAATTAAACAATAAAGCTACTTGGGGTGGGTGATATAAACTTAAGTTTACTTAAGATATTTTGTGGTATTTGTTATGATGATGATAAAAGTGATGATAAAAAATTCATTGCAGTCTTCTTTGGCAAAAGTCTGTATGGCTTTAACTGCAATTTCTGTGAAAATTTCCAGCAAGTTGTTGTCATGACAGGCCTGCATATTGCTGCATTACACAAGCTGCACAGAAAAACACATTCATTTAATCATATTTTTAAAGATATTGATATTTATTAATGCTCTAATAGAGAGGTGTAAGAAGTGCTTACAGTAATGAAAATCCATATTTTTAATTGAACCTACCCAAAATGTAGTTTCGTTGCATAAACATCTAACAGCTAAAACAAACTCAAACAGTTTATTTTTATTATGTGGAAAATTAAAACCATTAGCTAAGATAAACGATTATTGCACCAAGCTATTAAAGTAGAGGTAATAAGTAAATATTTTCATTAACGATGTACAAGCCCTGCACACCATCAGGACATGTGAGGACATCATTACCTGCCCGGTTGTTTGTCTCTGTAGGCAAAGGTGGAGCCATGAGGTTGATGTCCATTGGCTGAGGACAGTCCTGTGTCATCTGCTCCTCTGGGGGCATGTAAGCAGGAGGAGGGGTCTCTACATGAGGAAGAAAAGGCCCAGAATGATGTAAAAAGTGACAAACTGTAGCGCATTGTGCAGGAAACGAAGACTCATCGCCCCTACCAGGCATCTGGAACGGACTTCCCGGATCGGAGCTGGATGGCGAGTGAGGGAAGGTGGTGCTGCTGCCACTTCCGGGTGAGCTTGGGAAGCCGTTTCCAGGAGAATGAGGGAAAGGAACAGTGTTTGCCTGAGTGAAGGATTCTGGGAAGGTGGCGTTCTGGGGCATGTGCGGCTCATTCTGCTGAAGCGGGTTGCGGAAGCGAGGCAGCATCGTGTGCTTGGCATTGAACTCGCTGTTCCTCGGTACCAAAACAGGAGGCAACACTGAAAGAAGAAAAATAATACTCCAGTTTGTACACTGTTGGTAACATAATGTTGGCCGACAATCTGCCTACAAATAAAAAGCTCCATAAAACTCCAACTGTTTGGAAAAGACTTACAATAGCAAGGAATAACATTTTCCTCTTCAGTGTATTGTTTAATTGTTTTCATAATTGAACACTGATGCCACCATTCTAACATTGGTCAGCACTAACACTGACCAATGTGTTAGTGCTGACCAGATCAAATCAGATCAGATAAGCTGGGGGTTCAGTAACCTAGTAATTGAAAAGACTCCACAAATACAAGAAAACATGTACGTTGTTACAATCAGACAGAATATCTCAACAGTCTCGCTGTATTCATAACACTTTAATTTTCCCTTATTTTATCGTGTTGTACCATAAACTTAGCGTCAGCGTTTCACCACTGTGTAGTCTGGCAGACTCGGCTTTTAGTGGCTGTAGGATTTTACATTTTTCACTGGCAGAAGGCCAAGAGTTGCTTCTCCCGCTAGCGCTAGACACAAAACATTTGTTTTGGCTGTTTTTACCCCGAATGCCCTGCGTTGCAGTCCACTTCCTGCTTTTGGATCAATCTCCAATCTGCTTAGCATTCAGATATGCATCAACTGAACCGAAACCCAGCTTTCTAGAAGACCAGAGTTTGCTTTTTTGGTCCGCATCAGAGTTTGATAATGCATCGATCACACCTCCCCAAATGAACCGGACTTTCTGGGCAAACAAACTGAAGTTTGATAAATGCGAACTAAACATGGCTGATGTGCATGAACCTTTAAATAGATTTCATAGAGAATTTGAGTGGCAGTCCAACATAAAGTAGCTTATAATTTTTAGATTGAAGAAATAGATGACATCTTTTTTTTAGAAATGTAGAAATTAAAAATCAGAGAAGTACAACATGCATTTGCTTGGTAAAAGCTGTATCTTTTGGGGTACATCTCTATCTGATTTGCACACTCAGCTCAGCCAGAGTAGTTGGAGATTGTTACAACTCTGTTTAGTGTGCAGCACCAGTTTTTCTCCAGACATTATATATATAATAAGAGTCCTCTTTGTGCAGCTTTTTCATAAAAGTCATATTTGTGTTATGACTACAGCTCCTCCAAAGGTACCTTTGGTCAGTTGTGAATTAGCAGATTTTCAGTTTGGCCAATGGGAGCTGAGAGAGGCTGATATGAAATCCCAGGCACATTTTTCCAGATTTTTATTTGTAGAAAAAAAGTGTTTCCTTTCCGTCCCCCTTCATTTTGTTAAATGACAAAATCGGCAAAAAAAAGTGTGAGAGGTATGAATACTTTTAATCACTCTTAATCGCCTTTGTTCTGTGTCTCAGAAGTGAAGAAGATCCGGATCGTAAAAACACAAGTAATCAGTTCACAACAGACTTACAATCACATGCATGCGAGCTCAGATTAAACCCTGATGTCTTTCTGCTGCTCTCCATGATTCAACATTCTGAGTGCAGATGTCGCTGCATTTTTCAAATGTCAGCTTCCAGGCAGTTGGTCTGAGCCAGCAGTATTTGGCTCCGACTCTCAGGTTTCTGCCCTGAAAGATGGTGCGAGATGAGGCATTCTTGTGGAATTCATCACTTGGGGTAAATATCCCGGCTGATGGGTATTCAGGTGCAGCGGAAACCTCAGTGATACGCTCCGCTTGCGTCTATAAATACCTGAGTAGATACAGAAAGCTGGAGCTGACATTTTAGATGAGGCTGATATATCAGAGGAGAAGTTACTTTAAAGGTTAAAAATTGATGTTCGAGCAGCGAGAGGAGGTTGGCGGGGTGTGTGTTTGCTAGAGTGTGTGTGAGATGGGGGGCGTGAACAGACAGGTAGTCTGGAGTTGAATCCCCTGAGCTACCCGCCGCTAAATCTAAACGTGTGCAAGGCAGGCAGCGAGTCTTTCCTCCCTTTGTGTGTGAGCGACTGTCTTCTTGTTCCAGCCATCCTCATAAAACCCTCATGCAATCAAGAATCGTGTGTGTGTGTGTGTGTGTGTGAGAGAGAGAGAGAGCAAGAGAGATCTGGTGAGTCTTTCAAGACTCTGTATAAGTGAACGAGCATGTGTGCCTTTGTGTCAATGTGTGCAGAAAAAGGGGTCTACAATCTGAAGCATGTGTATAACAAAGCCCCCGTTCTCCCTGACATGGAATTTCCTGCTCCAAAAACACATCAAAGAACACACACACGCACACACACATTTTTACCCACATTACAACCTCATATTGACTTCAATTCATTCTAGTAGCTGCATCAACTGCCTAATCCTAACAATTACAACTCAATTCAAAACTACATTATTAATCCCAAAGAGAAATGAAATGTTGCTAAAACTCATGTAATTTTCCTTAAAATGTTGCTATAGGTGCTGATGGCTACAAGCAGGGAGGATTTCCTGCAGCAGTCTATATTACAGTGGCTCTGAAGAAGCCCCTGACTGAAGACACTGCTGTTGTATAAAGTCTGATGATGAAGTAGCTGAGGGTTTTCTGTACAGATGCAAATCTTTCAGTCAATTTGATTTAGATTTTTAGGCTCACAATTCAATTCAGAAAACTATTTTTCTATTAAACGATGACTGAGAAGAGGAAAGGACTGTAAACAAATAGAGCATTTATTTAAAACAACTCTACAAGGTTGCATACTGTATCAAATTCCATAAGTTTACATTTAAACAAAAATAGATTTATGCATAAAACACTGTGACATAAATTACCAGTATTAGGTTAGCTTAGCTGTCGGATTTTTTCTTAAACAAACAAAAAAAATATCAAAGAATTACTCAAAATACACACGGTGGCAGAGCGGACGTGTGATGCAATATAGGAGCAGCAAAGACGTAACACACACATTTCAAAATCGAATTTTAAGAATGATTCTCTATGGAATACATTTTTTCTGTGCTTCTAATTGTCTGTTATTTTCTTGATTTTTAGGAAGAATCTTTCTTTGCACCTCCAGAGGTTCCACAGTAATCTTCAGAACAGAACCAGCATTCTTTACTTAGTGTAATATTTGACCTTCTTATGTATCACACTACACTAACCATTACCAATCCATTCCTATTCCAACCTTAACCAAAACCTAATTCACACGACACCTGTAAACCAAGCCTTTGACGAGCTGCACATAGACCAAGATCTAAAAACAAAACTTACAAAATAACAACTACAACAGCCTGTGTTTGTCAAGAATCTAACATAGAATAGCACCATTCTATACCATGGTCATCAGGTATGTGAAGCAGAAGTAGCCTATGTTTTACCTGATGGGGTATAAAGTTGCTGTTGCTGCTCCTGCTGCTGATAGTGCTGGAGGGCATGGCTGTATTGATCTGAGACTGTAGACATTAAAAAGACCATAGGAGAGATGGTCACTGATTCAAGAAGTGTTATGAAGTACATTATGAAATTATTTCTATTCATCTATGTCTCACTAAATAAACCCTATTAATATCTGACTGGTTAAACTGCACAGCAACTTTAAAGCAGATCAAAATATCTCAGAGGGGTACTTTTCTAGGACTTCTGGGAAAATTAATCATAAGATGGAGAGATAAAATGAATTTATGAGATCTTGTACTTCTCAACAAGATCTTGAGAATACTCATCCATGCATTTATCTTTAGTCAAAGTGAAACATGGAGAAGCAGCATTCAGTTTTTATGCTCCTCTAATCTGGAAGAAACTTCCAGAGAACTGCAAAACTGCTGAAACACAGTTCCTTTAAATCAATGCTAAGAACCCATTTGCTTAGAGATGCCTTCAGTTAATAACTGTAACATCATAAACTGTAGTCGATCTTTCAACCTGTCATCATTTCCTTTACTTTGCCACTGCAATGTCATGTTTTTTTCTTGTTTGTTGTTTTATTTTTTTTCCTAATCATGAAAATCTCCTTGAGTTGCTGAAAATGTGCTATGCAAATAAACTGCCTTGCCTTCAGCACACAACCATTAAGTAAAAATATGAATAAAATTTCAAACATAAATCAAATCAATCAAATAATTAAGATATATTACTTTAATTAACAAAATAGACTTAAGTTTTATTCAGATTTTCATGTGCATAAATATCAGTTTTGGGATATTTTGACTTAACTGAATTGCGGCATGTTTGGCTCTCCATATTGCTGCAGTTAAATGTTATTACAGTTAGACATTTTTAGATCAGAGCGCCAAAAGTTTTGGGCTGAACCTTCTTTTAGCAGCTGAGGGTTTACAGGAACATTTTCTTTCTGTTGATGGCTGCTCACCTCCAGCCCAGATCCTGTTATTACATGCCTGGTAGTAACACTGGATGAAACGGTGAGAAAGTAGAGGAAAGTGCACACCAGAGGAGTGTGCTTGAGGCGATTTGGTGTGATTTAAGTTGAGTTAATTGTACTCAACTTATTGGAGGTACCAAAGAAAGCTGTCTGCTAGGAGAGGTTATGTTCTCATCATACTTCAATGCCTTTGGGGCGCTTCTCGTCAAATACTTCTTTCAGCACCAGAGACTTGATGTAATTTAATATAAGTGACTCATACAATAACAATATTCTGTCTTCCACTTAGAGTCATTTTTATTTTTAGCCAGTACAATATGCTGTACTGGATTGAAAATAAGGGATAAAAGAGTCAATGTCCAGAGAAAAAGAACTGAAAAGGAACATCACTTTAAAAGCTGACAAATCTGACTCACTCATTTAAAGCAAAGTATGAAGAAACTTGTTGATTTATAATTTTTGGCATTACATTTCTCAACAAAAACAGTTCAAAACATAAAGAAGAACAATTAACTATCTGAGCACTGACTAAAGTTATCTAAATGGAAATTAAAGGAAAAGTTATATAAAAATTACATAAGTACATTTTTGTTGGTATTATTTTCTACTAGATCGTAGTAGAAATTTGGATTCCAATCACCAATGCTTAATTTCTAAAAACATATAGTACTTTATTATGAATAAAAGGCGTGGGCCGATTTCCTTCTTTTTGGGGGATCGGTGATCGGCCCAGATCACCAATCCCGTTATCCCCAGATCACGTTATCCCCAGATCTTATCTACCTCAGAAAAGGTCTAAAAATCAACAACTGTCCTCTTCTGCTCTGCTCTGAGAAAGTTTGACTGACAGAACGGCACACCAGGTCCTGTCTGCAGGTTTTCAGTTAACAACAGTCTCCCCACTGTTGCTAACTCAGCAACTTTCTTTCTATATTTAGAGACATTTCAGCCAAAGAAATTTGGTATCAATCAAAATTGGAACCAGCAGGTCCAGGCTTTTTAATGATCGGTAATCTGTGATCGACTAAGAAACTGTAATTGGTTCTCACCTATCGAATAATATAAAAAATTTAAAAAAACACCTTCCTGTACATTTTTTGCTTCTGTGTTGAAACTTGTTGGGGAGTAAAAAGTGACAAACCCAAAATACTCTAATTCAACTATTGCCTTGAGACTGATATTTCTCACCTGGACTGTCCACTCTCTTATAGTGGTATGGGTTGATGCACACATCCTTCTGTTTGGAGCCGAAGGGATACTCGCAGCATTCCAGCGCCTTCAGCTCGTGGTGGGACTGCAGGTCAGGCCAGCGCCACACCCGGCAGTAAATGACATGTGGCAGACCCTTTCTGTGGGACACCTGCAGCCGTCCGTCCAGCGAGCGAGGGATAGTCACGCAGTTACTTGGCTGACCCGGGCAGCTGAGCGCCCGCTCCAGCTCCTCCATGGCTCCCTTCTTCTTTTTCAGTTTCTTAACCAGAGCATCCACAGCTTTTTCCGCCCACTTCTCCTCTTCATCGCCCTGCTTCCAGCCCAGCAGCCGTTTGACGGCCGGGCTGGTGAAGGAGAAGAGCGAAGTAACATTCATGGTGACTAATTTTCCCTCCTGAAGTCCCCAAAAGAAGCAGCAGAATCAGCTAGAAAAGAGGGACGGATTGTCTGATTCTTGGATTTCTTTTTTTTCCCCAAGTACTTCCCAAGTTTCCAAGGTCCTGCAAAAAAAAAAAAAAAAGGTTTTACAATGAAGTTATAATCTGAAAGATAGATAAATAAATCCTGTAGTTTTTCTTTTCTACAGCAGAAATGTAAAATTAAAAGTGACTGCTGCAGCCACACCCATCATTCATGAGTTCTGGGAAAGTGGCACCGCTCTGTGAACATCAGCCTGACGTTCTTCAGATAGCTTCCTGTCCGTATGACTTGTCACATTAGTACCAATTACTAATGTCACTTACAGGAAGAAGTCTGCATACTGCATCTTCCACAACCTGCAGAATGAGGGTGCTGAGGTATTTCATGCTCAGCACCTGTTGATGTTCCACTACATTTATATCCACTGTAGGGCTGCAACTCTAGTTATTGATTAATCTATTGATTTTTTCTTCTTATGGTTAATCAGATAAAAACATTGGCACTTTCTGCAGATTTTTCATTTCACTGCTTTAGTTTATTTTATATAATACTAGAAATGCATAAAAATTACAAATAAACTAATAATTAAACTGTTTTTTTTTGTTGTTGTTTTTAAAGAAGCCTAAAAGTTAGTGTGTGGCTGATCATTTGTAGCAAAGAATGTGTCTGTTGCTAAAATAAAATACTTCTAATATCTACATGTGAAAAGCTCAGACGGCTCTGCTGGATTTAACATCAATACAGTCTAGGACTAATCTGTTAGTTATTATTTTCTGATTCATAAATGGATAGCAAAAGGTGATTAACAGGAGATTTTTTTAACAGAACCAGGTGAAGCGAAAACTGTGTCACATGAGGAGTTCTGGGTAGAACACATTCAGTTTTCTTTTATCTTAAATGCAAAATTCAGTCATATTTGAGGGCTGGCTCTGGATAAATGTCCTGAATCCAATGAACAGCTGACCAGACATTTGGCACTAAGTGAGGATGCATCAGCATCTGACAGTAAGTCAACAGTCTATACAGAACAGATCCATCATAAAGACCGCTCTGCAGTTATTTCTGGTGATGCAGCTTATGGAATGAAGAGTTTTTTCTATCTTTGTCAGCAGTGTGTTTAAGACTCAATATAATGCAGTCTGATGTAAACAAATGCTGGATAACCTGCAAGCTGAACTAGAAACATGCTTTGCAAAAATATAAGTAATAACCACAGAATTCAATATAAAATAGTGAAGGATTGAAAAATGAAATGGCTTTTTTATTTTTGACAAATAAAAATCTGATTCTATTCAAAGCCAATACTTTGTAGAACCAACTTTCCCTGGAAAGTTTCAAGTCTTTTAAAGTTTTCTCTCCTAGCTTTGCATACGTTGAAACATTTTCTGCTCATTCCTCCCTGTATTTAGCTTCATCCAACTTCCTACCACCTTTGACCAGCCTTCTTTATCCCTGCTAATGAAAGTCATCCCCACGGCATGATGCTGGAACTACTATATTGTGTTTTCAGGGGGATGTGCAACATTTTATTTCTTCCACACACAGTGTTTTGCATGACTCTGTTTGTTACTAAAGCTTTCTAACAAACCGCTGAGGCCTTCACAGAACAGCTGTATTTATACTACAGCTGCACAAAAGACTAAATTGCAACCATCACTTTATCCATATGTGCAATATTTACATTCCAGCAGTTTTTACTTTACTTCTCAAAACAATAAGTTGCACTGGATTTTATTTAAGGCTATTAGTGGGATGAATACAAACAAAAATGAATAAAAACAATAAATCTTGAAATTCACAATTATGCATTACTTTGTGTTGTTCTGTCACATAAAATCCCAGGAAAATATATTAAAGTTTGTGGCTTTAGCAAGAAAAATAATGTGGAAAATGCATTTGAATATATTTGCAAATTAGAAAGTCCAAAATAAAACCAAAATTTTCAAAACAATTCACTAAAAGCATTTTTTTGTCATAGAACTACAACATGTGGAATCAGGTTCTAAGCCAATAAAATGATCACAGGATTTATCCATTTTTGGTATTTCACAGTCAAGCATCCTTGAAACTACAACAAATTTATCTGCCTAAAAAAAATAACATGTACCTTTTTCCCCAACCGACTGAGAGGTTTGCTTCAATAAACTTCTGAGCTCACTTCATTTAAATGTTATTACAAAATCTGACACCATCTATGCTTTGTGAGACCTCAGTTTCAAATGAAAAAGCAGATTGTGACAATGTTACCGCAGGAAAAACAGACACATCAGATAGCAGCTAAGCAGGAAGTGTAAAAGTTCAAGTTTTAAAACAATGTCACAGGTATATTTTATCACAAGAAGACATTTTAAGAAGCATCCAGCTTTGAAGGTTTCTCAGTAACAGCCAGCGCTCTAAGAGGAATTCAAGACTAGCCGCATGAAAACAATTCCCCATCTCATATGGAAGTTTGGACTGTAACATCTGGAAGAGAACTAAGGCAATCTTTTGCTATGATTCAGCTGCAGCTGGAGGCCATGTTTCCTGGGTGCTGACAGTCAATCTTATCTGACTGCTTGTCTCACTACAAGTGTATGCAGAGAGCCTGATGTGGCACTGTGTTGCACATTAGGACAATGCTCTTCTACTGCTTCATCAGGGATAGTCAAAGTACAACGGCGCCAATGTGGAGTCCTCTACATTTGGTTGATTTACAATTTTTTTCTTATTTCAGAACTATTGGTTGATAAATTCCAATACAATTTGTGCTTTCTGAAGAGTAAGGCCAGATCTCTGATGTAACATTCTTGTGTCTATTTTACAGGAAACTCCTGGGTTTGTTTGGCTGTGATTATAAATCCAATTTGTGATGACACATCAAAGTTTTACCAACCATTAAAGCTGACTGGACCATCTGGTCTGAAAAATTTCAAATTTTTAAATAAACTCACTACATCCCAGCACACAGAAATGCACAATATATGTCATTGCAATATCAGTATGCACAATATATATGGCACAAAGGACTGTTGGAGTGCAATAACTGTTGGTTAATATATTTTACAATTTCTTATGTTTTTTACAGTTTTAGTTTTCATAGCCAAGTAAACATCTTGGTCCCGCATCAAGGAGTGACTGACAACATTTCTTTATTCTCAAATATTTTACTAATATTTATTTTTGAATAAATATTTGACCAGATATTAGGTGCTTTATTTTTCTTAAATAAAATACTAATTTTGATTGTAGAGATAAACATACTATACACACATTTTGACATTGTTCTTCATTTTTTTTTATGTTTTGTTCATCTTTTCAGTCACTGAACTACTTCCACAGATATTCTATGGTAATTGTATTAAATATGACTTTAGTAGGTTTGTAAACCATAAAACAAGAGCAAATCATTTCATAAAAAAGGTGAAAATGGTTAATCTTCAACCAATAAACTTTAAAAAATCATATTTTCAGAAGCAGAATGCAACAAACATTTAAAATTAATGATTAATACTTTAATAAGTGATCAATATGTTCATATGCTCTATTTAGTTTTCAGTCAGACAAAATAGTAAATATCATAGTTAAGCCTTTAAATTAACTCTTTATATTGAAGTGATTCCTATATGTTGCCATGGAGCTTTAAACTTCCTCCTAATCAATGAAGAACCAACAGATGCCAGCAGTGACTTTGGAACTGCTCTCTTCCCAATAAAACCTGAAACACTCACAATCATTTACACAACAGACCCATAAAAAACCTCTCCTCACATTCCCTGCAGTCGAGCCCGAGTGCAGCGCTTCCCTATTAGTTTAGCGGTAGCATGTTATGGTCATCAGTTAGCCCACTGGACAGAGACTGGAGATAATGGGAGCATGCGACAGAGGCAGGCGAGGGGTTTGACCCACCTGGCGCGAGCTGTTAGTCACTACACTAGCCACATGGATCACTTTGCACTGCTCCAATATCTGTTAATCAATTTAAGCCTGCGCTGTGTAGGATGAGGAGGCAGTAATGATGCTCTCTGGACCCTCCCCAGGGATGGGGCATTATGAAGAAGATACATTATTTATCAGCAGGGTCCTAGATGGGGCGTCCATTAACCCTCGCTCAATGGAGTCAGCGGCTATAAACGGAGAAAAGCAGGAAGCGAGAGAGGGTGATAGGTAAAGAGAAAGAGCGAGGAAGAAGGTGGGGAAACATGAAGAGACAGAAAAAGAGTGAGAACGTTCCAAGTGGTGCAGCCAAATATGTATGACAGACGAACTGTAATCAGGGCTCAATACTGACGAACCACACTGTTTTACAAAATGGTAACAATTCAGTTAAAAAAATAGCAGAAAAGGAGATCAAGGTATCACACTGGAGAAACCCATGCATGAGTTTTATTCTTACAAAAAGACCAGCTTTTAATTTTAGTGTCTTGATTTTACCCACTAAATATCTCATCGGCTGACATTTAACGAACTTTATGGCATAACTAAGGTTTGACATCATTTCTACACCTTAAACTATTTTTCACAAAATAACAGAGAAAAGGCTGAGGTGATGTGAGTTTGTCCGGCTGTGTGGAGGAGAGTATCACCACTTGTTGCTGTGCACTGCTGGTCAGCTAGTTAAATGAAAGCTGCTATGCTTTTCCTTCCCTTATGAGATGTACAAATTCTAGTCTGAAAGAACATAAAAAACTGACAAACATGCGAGTGTAGCACAACTGGGAGAAATGGCTTGTGGTCTTTCCCATTAACTACAGATTAATCCTACAACTGCTAAATTCTGACACCACTCCATTATTGTTTACATTTTGTGAAGAAGGAAATTGCTCTCAGCATCTTCTTAAAAGTTTTCATGTCATTTCCTTTAATGGTTCTTGGTGCAGCGCCACCCCAGGCAAGGGGGGAAAACAAGTTTTTCAAAGGATTTGGTTCATTTGTCACAGTGCAATGTGAAAGCGAACTGCACCAATTGAAAATGTAACAAATGTTGCAACTTTGGTCAACAATTGAATGAGTCCACCAGACTATCAGTCCACTAAACGAGTTTAAAACGAAGATTTTTGATTGTTTAAAAGAAAAAAACAACCATACGAGGTGGCGGACTCAACAGTAAATACCTCATTTGGTTCTATGGAAGCCATCCCTTGCAGACAAGCAGCTATGCAGTAGCAGATGCAGATTCTTGCCATAGCCACTCGAGTCAATACGGCAGCCTAAGAGTAGAGCTTGGAAATAACCACAGACAGACAGGAGGTGTTGCCCTCCCTGACTAGACATGGCATTGACCCAGGAGGCTCATTTTAGCCGCTGGGGTCACTCTTCCTGACAGACATGAACACAAACACAGAACCAGGGTCGGTAAAGATGAAATAAAGCCATCATGTCTCTTCAAACAAAGAACAATAGCAAACCACTATGTTTTTCTGTGTTGTTTGGAGGTAAATCATATTTTGCCTTACTGGAATCAGATTCTTTACATCCCAGACACAGCTGGCCACACATGACCACGGCAGACATAACTAGCAAACACATGGGTTTTCAAGATGCCATGTCAAACACGCTTGGCACTCAGTGTTATGTTAGATAGGACACCTCACCCCGTCACATCCAGTCTACCATATCCACACCATGCAGACATACAAGAAGTGCTGCAACTTGACATTGGTTTAGCGTTGTTCTCTGCAGACTTTTTTGGAACATGTTACCATGCCCAAATATAAACTGAAAAGATTACAACAATTACGTCTAATTTGTCAAAGAACAAGTCTCACAAAGCGCTAAAAATGCTCCCATGCTGGAAAAAGCAGAGCAGTGATCCAACTTGAACTGTAGCATGAACAAGGACAAATTCCTGTCCTTTGGGTAATCTGATATGTCATCCTCAATAATGTCAGTAGATCTAGGCTTAGCTGCTGTAGGTCCCTCACTTTGTTTTCCTCCATTCTCTTGCAAAGATATATGAATTCATGGATACAGCAACATAACAAAACACATCCGATGATGTAAAGTCCCTGAAAAGGTCTTAGGAGATCTGAATGTACAAAAATAATAATGATAACGGGGGAATAATTATGAAGAGATGCATAAGAAAAGGAATATTTTTGAAAGATTTTATGAACGTCAAGACTGACAGAAAAAAGTATAATTACCCATATTATTATTTTTAGTGAAAAAAATGCTAATTCTGAGTGTTTTGGGTTTTCTTTGTTACATTTTTAATGAACGTGTCAGCACTTCTAAGCTATTATGCGTTGGCTGTTATGTTATATTTTGCGTAAAATGCACCCTATTTGTTTTGTTTACAAAAAATTTGGAAATATGAAGTTTGACTTGTGTTTACCTATTTATTTTCTTGGTGTTAAACACAAATAAATTGTTATTCAGTAACAGAATGAAAATCAAGCGCCAACCATCAACTTCATTAGGTGTTTGAAACTATTTCTGCTAAACAACCAACTGCAGGCTCTACTCATGATAATTTACCTGCTTATATTAGCTTGTTATACTTGATTGTTACTCCATATGGAGCGGAAACAAAAAAGGTGTAATATTCTGAACACAAAACACTTAACAGGTGAGTCCTTTGTTTATTACTACCTACAATTTTGTGTCAAAATGTAATCAATAAATCATTATTATAACTGTATTAATCAATATATTTCATTACGTTTTCAGATGTGGTGTTAATTGTTGCTTTTATGTTTTAAATAAATTAGATTATATTATGCACTTGTGTTTTAATCTGTGTAAATATGATGATACCCTAAAATTGGGATATTTTTACTCAAGGTTTGCATAACATCACAACCTTTGTACATTTATATGAAGTCATTCATCCTTAAGTGTTCATACTATTTAAATAATCATAAATGAAACATTATCACCTCAGTTTGAAGACACATTCCTTATTTTTAGGGCCTTTTTAGCACATATTTATAAGTTACTCAGACAAATTGTAATTTTGGATGTGAAGAAAATAGATGTGTGACAAAGTAACACCACCAATGTATTCACATTGTGTAACTCAACATGCATTCATTCCCAATTGTTCTTTTTAGAGCTTCACATTTAGTTTGTACTTGGAATGGTTCCTAATAAACATAACTAAAGATAAAAACTTAAATCAAGTCAAGAGTGGAATCAGAACTGAATTGATACATATTTTACCAAAAGACTTCACAATTCAAGTTTTCAGAAGGCTAAAAGGCAACAGTTGTAGTAAAAACACAGCTAAATGTGGCTCTGGTGTGACGATGTGAGCCGAAAAGGAAGAAGAAAAGTTTGAATCTTTCCAACTGACACACAGCTGAGAGCTGCTGACCGTTGGGATCTACTTTCTCATAAACGAAGCCGCGCAGAGTTTACCAAGAAGAAAACCTAGATGAAGAAACGTTGCGTTTGTGTTTTAATATAGATGAATTAAAGTTTTACACTACCTTTCCTGTCCCTGTCGCCCCGGCACTGGGTCTGTATGAGGGCCCCTCCTCAGCGCTCCCACCGCCTCAGTTGAGTCTGCAGCTCGACCTGGCGTCAGAGAGTCGGCAGGCCGCCTCACTCTACGCTGAGCGCCAGTATCACGCCGCGGGATGCAGCATCACCCCAGACAACAAGAGGACCTACTTTTTTTTTCTACATTAACATCTTCATTCACAGCAGGGCAATCATGGATTATGTAACTGCGAAACAATGCAGATTTCTCGCTAATTTACTCGAGATTCTCATGAAGGGGGAGACCTTTTTTCCTCCTCAGATAGTTTCCTCTAGGTAAAGTTGATGCAGTCATAAGAAACAAATGTTTGACAACTTTTGTTGTAAACTTTGCAATTTTGTATGTAATTTTATGGATGTGTTACTTTCTCCCTCTCCCAATCAAATGAAACACATCCTATAATTTGTATTATAACAGTTTCAAATGGGACAAAACTCTTACTTTAAACTCTCCTGGCCTGGTAGTAAATTTATTCTTAAAACTTAAAAATGTCTGCCCTTGATAAAGTCAGTTCTGTTTTCTGTAATTTTAGATTTGGCTTAGGTGGTTTCTGTTAACTCTTGCACTTAGTTTTCCTCTCAGTCCTTTTGATTGCAATGTGATTAAAAAAAAGGTCTTATTTAAGAAATATTGTGTCCTAGAACACAGCTATGTATTACACATGTTACCATCAAAGTTCATGCATGGTTATTCCTCTACATCAACATTTACTTATTTATTTTGGTGCCTATTTTTCATATTGTGTAAATTTTAAACTTTATGATTATGCAGAAGTATTTGATTATATCATTTTTAACCCAGAATATCTTGAATACTTACACCAGTTTAAGGAATTTGGTTACCAGAGCTACTCACAGACCCATTAAAGTGAAGCAAAAATCATATTTAGAGTGTATAAAAAAACAGGTGCAACGAAGAAAATTACCTGTCAGGAAGAAGATATCTTTATGAAGCAAAAAAGTTTAAATATATTATATAACTTATTTTTTAAACAAATAACATCAGGTTTTTTTTTTTTTTTTTTTTTTTTTAAACTAAATCTCTGAAATTTGCGCCTGCCACAACGAGAGGAACTAGTTTGTCTTGAGGACTCGCGGAGGGCTACGCTCCAAACGGTGGCGACTGCTGTCGAACGTGACGTCACAGAGCTGGCGGCAGCATGTCTGAGTGAGGCGGGCGAGAGCTGCACGTGAATAAATCTGGGAAAACAGCGCGTGAAGGTAGAGAGGGGAGGAAGACGGAGCGGGTGGGGGTAATCTAACGATGATGATGATGATGATCAGAGGAGACAGTAGAAAGATTTCCTAAACTTTTAACTAGAGGATTCCCTCTTACACACTAACACATAAACACACGTGCGCGCACGCGGCAGCTGTACGCTCATTCATTGGTCCGCAGATTTACAGTCCCATTACGGAGAGGAACCCGCTGAGTTTATACAGACGCTGTCAGGCGTTGTGGCATTTTATCTAACAATAACTTTGTAATAAACCTGTAGCACTCTAATTAGGTTAATTTGACCTTTATGGCGTGCAAACGTCTCGGTTTGATCGTTTATACTAAAGCGAATCCAGTGGAATAAACAGTTTTGAACCTAAACTGGATCCATGCAGAAGAACCTGCCGCAGTTGCCACAGCCCGTTCTGACATCTGAAGATGCAACCACTGAATATGACAAAGTTAACCACTCAGAAGGAAGTTTGATGTGCTGTTGCAACATTTTCGTAGGTAGCATATTGTAGTTGTAGGGACTATTTTAAGGCCCCATTTCTATGGCAATGCCAGGATGTTTTGTTGCGTTTTGGTCTCTCGTTTACACGGTAGTAGTAAAAGTTTGACAACAGGCTCCAAAGTGGTAGTTTTGCAAAACGTGACGGTAATCATGTCTGTGTAAAATTAAACAGAAAACATTTGGAAATGATGACGTCAGTCACGTCATCTTATCCAGTTACCTCGGAGAAGTTTGAGTTTCAGTTATTATTCGCAGTACCTCTAATGAACAACGTTATAAGCTGTACTTTCCACATGCAAACTCCAATTTTATTTAATTTGTTCAGTTAAGAGTTTACTTCATGTAACAACGGCTCTTATATGTGTTTATTTTACCTGTGTAAAATAAACAGGTTTTCGCTCACTATTGTTGATGCGAGTGGCGGCCATATTGAAACTCACCAGAGTTGCAGTTGATTTGTCAAACTGAAAAGTTGGAATTTCTGAGTTATGACTACAAATAATTCCTTAATATTGATGAGAAAGTATTATATTCATAGGCAGATTATTTGACTTATGACATGGGAAAAATGTCTTGTTATAAGTGAAGTAGTCTGCCAATATAACTAGTACTTTTTCATCAATATTAAGGAATTATTGGCTTAAAACAAGCTCATATTTCTTGCTGAAAAGTTACTTGTAAGTTAGTTTTATCTTATTTCAAGTGTTTTAAGATATTTGCACAAGAAACTTGACGAAAATTACTTGGTAAGATTTTGTGGTTTTGCAGTGTACATGAGCCAAGGGTTACGCTTGTAGAGCGTTCTGCATTGTTTCCAACACTATTTGTGTTTTCATTTGCTTAAGGAGTGTTTTCTTTCCTGTATAAACCCAATTTTCTTCAGATACGCAACATAACTCATTTTTGGAATATGTAGACAGGACATAAAGTCCAAGACAAACCATTGCACATTATGTGCAACAACATAATACAAATATTAAATGTATTTTCCCCCCAGAAATATCATTTTAATCTTGCATAGATTAAAAAAAAATCTAAAATGATTGAACGTAATCATTCTGAGGTTGTAAAACAATGGCTCAGAGAAATCTTTAAAAGACCCGAATTAAAATGACTTTAAACCTGATGTTGAGATGATATATGGAAGTATGAAATTGGTCTAAAAACCTTTTTCTTTTTTCAGTTTCATTGTGATATAAATAAAAGCAAAAAAAAAACCAACATTTTGGGTATTTTGCACATCTGCTAGTGTGGGGAATTTATCCAGCAGTAAAAACAGTGAACATGCTATAAAATATCCTACAATAGTTTTGTGCAGATGTTGAAATTCAGGGAGACATTATGCTTTGCTACGATAAAACAATCAAGTTTAATAAAAATAACATTATGTTGTACTACTACTGCTTTATCTAAATTTTCTTTATGATATCTCATTGGCTGTGCTTTCACAGCATCTAACATAAAGCATCAAGGACAATCCTTGTAGATATTTCTGGCATTCTGTTAGCTGTAGATCATCGGATAATGTAGTTTTATCAATGCTTGCTAGGATCAACAATAAAAGCAATAAAAATTGCAATATCAGCCATTGCCTACAAAGTTCACATATATGATAGATGTTGGGCCTTTTGGAGCTTCTAATATTCAGGTTGACTGGTATTTAGAAGACTATCCAGTTCTCATAGCACAGGAAAACAATGCCAGACAAACTGGAATGCTGTTACAAAAACATAGAAAATATTAATAAATTGTATTTACTTATTAAAAAAGCTGTTACTTCCAGTGCCCAATCAGTCATTCTGCAGTGTTTTATCATAGAAAACTGGCAGAAAGAGAATGCTGCTGCTGCTGCTGCTGCTTAAAAGATTTGCTGACAAATTAGATTTTGTGGTAGAAGAGTGTCAGACATCCGTTTTTTCATTGAGCATAATGCTGGCACAAGGCAAACATTTGCATCTTTAAAGCGTCTAACATGAAAGAAATTACATTTCAGGTAATATATGCTGTGCATGAATTGAGATTACGGGAAAAATGTATTACATTTGCTGGTTTACTATGCTGATCTACTTAGGGTATCAGAGGGAAAAAATAATCCAAAATGTTCATCCCTTAAACGAGTTTTTCAGGTGTATTGTTTACATAAATATTTATAAATATTCTGATAGATTTTGCTCAGACCGCAGTCTTCTGTGGCCTAAAGGTCGATCCTTATTGTTGAGCCATCACACAGAAGGACACCAACCACTGACAGAGGCTAAAAAGGACAGACAGAGGGACTGGATTCCTGCTGTCGTTACGCTCAGTTTCAGTGGATTTTAATTTATGAATTAACCACAGTGACCTGAAGCTGCAAATATTAGGACTCTATGAAACTAATCCAGACTGGAACAGATAGAGTCTTTAATCACAGGATTTTTATTATTGTAAATATTTTCAGATTAAGTTAAAATATTAAAACACACACACACATATTAAATTTTTCTGTCTTCACAGGGACTTTGCATTGACTTCCATTCATTATTATCTCTGGACCTGAAGAGGAACAATCTAAAGTCAGTACACAACTTTAGATTGTGTAAACTAGAGATTAGGCCTAAAATCTGGTGATGGACTCAGACCTCAGCCTTCAGAATCACATAAAGAGCAGAAGAAGGTGCATCTGTTTTTGTCACTGTGTTAATCTGGCACCTTCTTACCAAGATACATGCACTAGTTTCTAGTATCTTAGTACTCTTAGTATAAAACAAAACTAAATAAATGCAAATGATTTTCATGTTTGCTATTTTGTACATCCGCTATTAGTCTGAAGAATTCAACCAACAGTACCAATTTACAAGTAACTTTTCGACAAGATGTAGTTTGTTTCAAGTCAATAAATCCTTAATGTTGATGGAAATGTACTTGTTCAACTGGCAGCAGATTAGTTCACTTATAATGTTAAAAATATCTTATCTTGCTGGAAAGTTCCTATTTGCACTAGGAACTACAAAAATACTCTGTAACACTTTGTGGTTTTTTAAGGTTGACTTACTAAGAGGTTGAAAGGATATTTTTAATGCTAAAATTGTATTTCTTTAAGACTAATGCTATTGGGCTGTGGGGGACAGAAATCATATTGAAAGATTTGATTACAACAGGCAGATTTCCTCATGTAAACACAAACCTGTTGCTTTTAAAACAGTCATCTACTTCTCTGCTTTGACCCAAAACAGGCCAAACTCCACAACACCATAATGCTAACTTTGTAGTGTGCAGATGAGACATCAGCGTTATGGTAGTAAGCTCTGTTAGCTCAGGATTCACACAGAGATGGAACCATTTAGAAACCTTGGAGAGCTGCCTGTCTCTGACCAGCTGGAGGAAGAGTGGACCGATTACAACATTGGACTTCCATAAATTGGCACTGGATCCAAACGCTTTACGATGACTGACACACAAGCGGAGCCGCCACTCCTTCGGGCATGCTACTCATTTTGTCATACGAGGGCAGTGACGCAAAAAATTTTTGCAGCATTGCAAAGCATGACAGTAGTGCATGAGAGTGCATCTCTCATTTCAAACGGGTAGCTCATTTGGCTCCTGCTTTGCGAGTCCTTTTAGAAATATTGAGGGTGGTAATATTTGAATGCTGTCTCCAGGGGATCTTTGTGTACCTCTTCCACCGTTTGCTGCACAGAGACAGCGAATGCACCAATCAGAGGGTGTTATCAGTCGTTATTCAGGCTAAACGAATTAAAAGTAAGCTGAGCTCTGGAAGGTGTGCAATAACATTGTGTTATGATGTTTTTTAAATTGCTCTGTGTAGTCTTTGTTTTAGTTCTTTTTATGTATTTTAGGTGTATTTATTGCCTGTTTAAGCATTTGTTACTATGCATAAAACACCCTTGAGTCCATGACAAATTTACCCTAGGGAACAATACATTTGATTCTATTCTATTCTAACAATTTATTTCATTTTGTGGTGAAAGTATTGAGAAATGAGGTACTCATGCACAATAAAGTATTCATACCCTATAAGCATTTCATCTTTTGTCATGTTACAACAAAAAAAATATTCATTGGGATTTCATACAATGGAACTACAGAACATTCAGCCCCTGTTATTCTGATGGAAGAAGGGGCACACTAAGGGTGCATTCACACCAGCCCTGTTTAGTCCGTTTTAATCAAACTCTGGTTTGATTAAAGTCCAGTTCGTTTGGGGAGGTGTGCATGCAGAATTGAACTCTGATACAGACCAAAAAAGCAAACTCTGGTCCACCAACAAACCTCGGTCTCAGTTCGATTTAAGTGAATTCTGGTGCGGTTTGAATGCATGTGCAGAGTCAAGGAGCTCAGCACAAAGGGGTGCCACAGTTTTCCAATTTTCATTTGTTAAAACATTGAAACCGTGTGTCCTTGTCATCCTTCTCCACAATTATGAGGCATTTTATGTTGGTCTATCACAAAAAATTCAAAAAAATACATATAATAGCATCTGTGTTTGTAACATAAAAAAGTAAAGAAGTCACTGCTGCCATTTGCAGTTTTGATCCTCTC
The DNA here is from genome assembly GCA_903066825.1 of Alfaro cultratus. Taxonomy (NCBI): domain Eukaryota; kingdom Metazoa; phylum Chordata; class Actinopteri; order Cyprinodontiformes; family Poeciliidae; genus Alfaro; species Alfaro cultratus. The sequence goes on along the minus strand of CAEFZX010011979.1, from coordinate 45,504 downwards.
CCAGAAAAAAAATCTTTCTCTTCTTAGCATGTGTAAACTGAAATTGTGCCTTGCTCCCCAGATCAACCAAACTTTGGGTGGCTGAAGGCCTGCGATGGTTTACTGAGCTGAAGAGCCAGAGCCTGACAGCAGCTGTCACAGTCACTTGTTAGTAGGGACAATTAACCCCCAACAGAACAGTTGTCGCAGCTCAATTTGCACAAAGAAAGGGTGACATGTTAGACTTCATCCAACTGCCTCTACACCTGTTGCTGATCACCTGTCTCCTGGTCACTATACTATCTGTCTGTAATGTCAGATGTTTGTGATAAAACTGGTTAAATTGTTACTGTATTTCATACAAAAACATATTAAGGTTTGCTTGTTTTGACTCTTGAATTGCATCTCAACCTCATGTCTTTGGTGGGGAAAATTCATCATTGAAACATTTTTCAAGTTCTTCCTATTTATTTATTGTATGTGCACAACAATATCCACTGAGAAAATAAATGCACACAAAAACAACCTATATATACAGCTGGAGCCAGAAGATTACACACATGAATAAAAAGACACACATCGCTCCACTTTAGCTTCCTAAAACTACAGAGCATGTATTAAAAAATGAATGTCTTTGTCTCTGTGTTCATTTGCAAACAGCAATCTGTTTTTTTATGTTTCTTCTGAAGTAATTGCTTCATCCTCACGGAATGGCCAGAACAAAAACAAAAGACTTAGGAGGTTAAAGCTGAAGTGAAAATGGTTCTTCCAAAGGTCAAATGACCCCCAATCATACTGATAAATTAGTTACAAATATGCTAAAGACAACAAAATCACTGTTTTGAAAACGTGACTGCAGAGCTAAAAATGTATGTGAAAGCAAGATGGCAGACAAACCTGACCCATCAATGCCAGTTCTGTTAGGAGGAATGGGCCAAACCTCCAGCAAGCTAATGTGAGAAACTTTTAGAAGGATACACAAAATGTCTGAGCCAAGTTGAACTCAAAAAGAAGAAGGGGCTCATGGATGGACCCGTGTGAAACTCCATATTTAATGCTGACCTGAAATCATTCTAAAGTGCTCATAGAAACCAAACAGCTCTGTTATTCTATTATTTCAGGGCCACAAAAACTGTGATAATTGTTGAACTGTTCCCAATTTGAGAGCTGTAGGAAACCCTTCGGAGTCCAGAGATATTTACTTTTTTACTGTTGAACTACAGACTCCAAGTACAATCAATACTGGGAAACTTTATGGAAAAAGATGAAAGAAAAAGGCAGAAATCAAGCAAAAACCAGAACATGTTTTACCAATATGCTTTTTTAGACTAATATTTTCTCATCTTCTATTAGACTTTAAATGTTTCCATATAAAGCATAAAAAACAAAATCTTGCGCTTTTAATATCCTGCATCAGGTCAGCAAGGTCATCCAGCAGATGTTCCCCTGCTGACACTCAGTCTGATGTCATATCTCCGGAGAGGTGGAGGTCTGTACATCTGGAGCAGCCGGGGCTCTGTAAGCGATAGCCATCATGACATCAGCTCTTCCTGGTTTAGCCGAGCAGCGAGGGGCAAAAATAAACCGCTTCTCAAACAATGCTGATGACTGATTGCGCACGGGAAAAATGATTACACCAACGGATCAAACTACGAGGACATGAGGAGTCAGGGAGCAGGGGATGGACTTTTTCTAAATGAGTCCAAAGTCAAATGGATAAAAAGCAGCAGTTTATGTTTAGATTCTTTTAATCAGCTTTAATTTAGTTGTATTTTTATCTTTAATGTCAGAAACAAAGCTTAGTCTCAGAAGTATTTTATGTACAGTTATGTAAAATATGATAAAATGTGAAGATGAATATTTAGATATTAGCATACATGTTGATTTGAGGCATTTATTTATTCATTTGAAATTGGAATTATTATACTGTGTACAACTGTAATGTTTCCCTTTTTATGGATCTTTTCTAATCCATAAGTGGTCAAAATGATTCATATAGGCTTAAATAAATACATAAACCACCACTAACATTTGGGAAACTGTTCCTTAGCAAACTAACATCTAACCCTAACACTTTTTTTGCCATTAAAAAGCAAACAGTGAAAATATTAATTAGTATATGTCTACACATTTGATAAATACTTCTTAAAGGCAGAGGTAAATAATATTGAACATCTTTTTACATTGATAAGATTTCATTTGTTTTTCTTTTTTTTTGTTTCTTCTTTTGCAATAAAAATCAATTATTATTATTATTTTTATTATTATTATTATTATTATTATTATTATTATCTTTTTTTTTTTTTTTCTTTTTTTTTTAGCTAACTTAGAAATATTTGCAAGGTATTTTTGCCATGTTAACGCTCCTGTATGACGGTAAAGAGTATTTTCACTCCATATAAATGTGACTTTTTGTTACTCGCTGTGTTGATCATGGACCATGATTTCACATCTCCAAGCTGCCTCTGCTATGCTGCCTCTGCAGCATAGCAGAAACAAGAAATACTGCCACCTGCAGGTTGGCGTTAGTATCACTATAACCCAATGTTTTTCCACATTTTTTGTTGCAAAAAATTTGTAATAAACTCACAATTATGTATTATGGCGAAACATTGCAGGGATGTGTTGATTTTCCGCAAATTTCTGTGAAAAACTGGAGTGACTGATAATATACAGATTAAAACTGCTTTGATTTGACTGATAAAATATTCAAGCTCATAACTGTGCGGCTCTGTTTATGTTCCCCTCTGGAGTCTAAAAAGCCAGATTGAGTTTGACACATGTGCTTTGTAGCCTTTAAACAGTGGTGTTCAATACTTTTCTTGTTTATTTTTTTAAAAAAAATCATGTTTGGCAGCTTATACGATATTTCAGAGCGGCAACATTATCTGTAAATGAACTGTTGACATCAGATTGTTACTGGAAGGTCAAACTGTTTGAATGATCTGAAATGCACACATGGGAATTCATGCCTCAGCTCTCCGGGAGAGAAGCCGAACCCAGAGGGTGAGAAATGATGTCACCAGGTTTCAATTGTGGCTGTCATGTAACCAGCACATAATGGGGGCAGGACGGGCTGTTATTGGTTTTACTGGGACTGGAACATAACTGGACTTTTATGGAATAAAACCACTTAACTTTTTAGCATTATCAATGCTTCATCTATTGGTTCTACATATAATTCCTACAGTTATATGCTACAAAAAAAATAAATTAACAAGCATTATGTTTCATAGGAACACATGGGAACTTTTAAACTCAGTTCACATTTTACACAACAGTGAGAAAGCTAAACATTTTAAACAGACATTAGCAGAAATTTATATTTCAAAATATAAAATGTTTGCCAAAATGTTTCCAACCAAGACGATGATTTGTCAGTCATTTCAAAAAATGTTGGTTAAATATATAAATTCATTCTACTTTTTTAAAAACTATATATACATATAAAGACATTTCAATCCACTTTAATGAAGTTTATACATCCATCCATCGCTTGCTCACACGGAAAGACTTATCAATCTCTAGCACCCCCTACTGGTTGGCTGCGAGACATACTTTTGTGATAAAAAAATAACAACAAAAAAAACACTTCAAATATATTTGTACCCCCGGTGAAGATTTTTAATAAGCTTTAAAGTAAAAATTATATTTCACGGCAACAGCATAACCTTTCTTTGGAAATTTTAGGAAAAAAATGTAACTTTAAATTAATCCAATTTAATTAGTGTAAACAAAAAAATCACTTTACTTTTCTCAGTCCCTTTGTGCAAAAGTGCATTTCTCAAAACCATTTGTACAAACAGCAACGCACCACAGATTACCTGAATCTTGTAACTTATCCATCAAGGTCAGATTTGTGGACATCTATTAGCGGTCCTGTCAACAGAATCTCAGCTGCTCCTCCGCAGTTCTTCTCTGATTAATGCTCTTCTTGCTCAGTTTCTCAGTTATGGTGCAACCATGTTGTGGTGGGTTTTCAGCTTCTTTTCGTTTTCCTATGGATTGAACAGAGCTCCACCCAAAGACTTGGCGTTTAGTTTTCTGCTTTAAAATTATTCACATCTTTCGCTAATGTTCTCCAACAAACACCACTTCTAAATTATGTGCTCTATTGTGTCGGTTATTCACGTAAAACCTCTACAATGCACATGCACTGAAAAACAAAACCTTTCCAAATATTTTTGGTCTAGTTTCTAGTGCAAATATCTTAGTGCACTTGAAATAAGACAAAACTAACTTATAAGTAATTTGCAGAAAGATCTTGGAGCTTGTTTTAAGTCAAAAATTTCGTAATATTATGTTTTAAAAAAGTGTTTCAAAAATATTTCACTTTTAACATGGGAAAAATGTCTTGTTATAAGTGAAATAGTCAATGCAACAAATACTTTTTAAAATCAATATTAAGAAACAAGCTCCTATTTCTTGCTGTAAAGTTACTTGTAAGTTAGTTTTGTATTATTTCAAGTGTACTGAGATATTTGCAATTGAAACTGGATCAAAATTACTTTGGAACATTTTGTGTTATTGCAGTGTGGCTGTTATGTGGCAAAATGTGCAACAATTCAAGGGATATAAATACTGCAAGACATACATTATTCAGACTGAATGTCCACCAATAAACACAGAGAGTTAAAAATCCCAGTAATATTACATCTGTGCAGATTTTTAGTACAGTATTTTCAGGGTGATATTACTTTGCTTCATGTGAGTGCAGAGTTTCTGTTCCTCCATGAGATGTCAGTGTTGCACAAGCAAAAGCCGCCATGCTCCAGGAAGCTGAATCAACTGGGGCTTTGGGAGTTTTTTGGCGGCACCTGCCTCTCAGATAAACATTTGGTGCATTTGGAAAGAAAACTCCAACCGTAACTTAGGCTTCGAGAAACATTCCACGTCAAATTATTTGAAGGTTCAATCAAAACAGACCACGTTTTTCTGTTTGAGACCAGTTTTCAAACTGAAATGTTGGGCCGGTAATTCATGGATCTAGCGCTGAAGCCAGTGTTGATATGTGAGCTGCCAAAATGGACAAAGAAAAGCCTAAAGTAAAACAATATTTCAACCGATAGTTTATAAGATCTCAGCGATGGGAGAGGGTGCCAGCAGGGGCTGCGGCCTGGTCGGGTTGAGGCGAGGTTTTGTGGTTTGTTGGTTCCTCCTTGAGTTTAGCTTAAGTGGACATTGAGGTCAGGCTTGGCCTCGTTTGTGTGAGTTTGGGAATATAACGAGAAACTGATACACTTCCTTAGCAGCACGTCGAACCTAAAGGGTGGAAATTGGAATAAGTGAACAGTGTAAATACTGAATATTGCTTTTGTTTCACATCTCCAGCTGGATGTCAAAGTGGATCTCCAAAGTTGTAATTTAAACACTACAGTACTCAAACAATTTCCTTTAGACAGAACACAGACTTTTCATTTCTCAGCTGGAAATCTGTGACCAGCGGGCAGAGCCGTTAACGGGGGGAGGCATTGGACAACCTGCGTCTGGTGTTTCTGTGAGATCACTGATGGCTGTCGGGGAAAAAAGGCCGAACCCTCTCGGATGTCTGTTTGGCTGCCAACTTGTTCTCCTTTAACTGTCCCAGACATCTGATGAGCAGCAGAGAAAGAGGGGGAAGAAAAACAGACATCTGGAAGAATGCATCCCCAGAGTGACAGCTGTTTGCAGTCATCCAGCATGGTTCTTATTAAACCTGTGCCTATTTCCTCATAGAAAGCTGCTTTCTCTCATACAGTGCTGTGCATGAGATACATGTATTTTGTTTTGGACTTTGGCAACTATTTCTCCCATTTCGGTCCAGTTCTTGTTCTCAACCTCCTAAAAATAAGTTAAAGGAGACCTGTTTTTCTTCCTTGAACAGGTTAGGATAGGTCTATAGGCTATACAAAACATGTTCATCACATTTTTTTGCAAAAAAAAAAAAAAGATAATTCAATGATATTTTAGTCTGATCAGTTCTGCCTATTTTGAACTTCTGTATACTTCTGTATATCTTTAAAAAGCAGAAGTGGAGCCTCCTGCACACACAACAAGAATGCAGCAAGTGGTTTCTGGATGGTAAGTCAAAAGCAAAACACTTGTCTTTTCCAGCAGCCATTGTACAGCGGACACAGTTGTAAAACCAGCTGACCAAATGTGCTGGAACTCCGCTTGGGTTGTTAGGTGGCGGACTGAGCTCCACTATGGTTGCTAGGTAACGAGACTGTGCTTTGCTGTGGTTGGTGAGGGACAGAGCCTGCTGACTTGTGGTGTTACATTCCGGAGGTTTTTGAAATGGCTCATTTTCCAGGCAACAAAAAAACATGAAGTCATTGCCAAAACCAGCTGGGTGGTTTTCAAACACTTAAAAAATATTAGTTTCTGTTGGGTACGATGCTTGCCACTATTGTATTTTGTTGTTGGCACTACTTTGTGAAGCAGAAGGTTATGCGCTTATAAAAGCAATGAAGGCGGAGCCTCCTTGTTCTCTGTGTGTTCGGCCAGAGGAGGGCAGTGTGGCTACTAGTTAAACTGATAATAATGTCTCCTGTCTCCTATGTATTTCATAAGTAAGTTAATACTTCTGCAAAGATGTATTCACATGGTACAGATGATGATGAAGAGTCCAGAGACTCCTGTGGAAATAATAGAAGATCCGCTGCAGAAGAACCAACAGTTTCACTGGCAGATTATTTCACTTATAGATTGTAATAAATGTTTTGTCATAAGTGAATTAAAGCTCAAGTGAAACTAATATTTTTTCATCTGTACTAAGAACTATTTACTCAAAAAAGGTTCTATATCTTGCTGAAAAGTTACTTGTAAGTTAGCTTTGTCTCATTTCAAGTGTACTATATTTGTGCTAGAAATAAGACCAAAAATACTTGGTAAGATTTAGTTTTTTGCAGTGTAGCCTGCGATGGCAGCAGATAAACAGTTTTGCTGGAACAGTAAGTTGTTTCTAAATCATTAGCACATTTAGCAGCGTGTAAACAAGCATGATTGACAGCGCTTTGACCCAACTTGTGGTTTTTGACTGGGAGAAGGTGGAGGAGCTCCATCTTTTTATACATAATCTGTCTCATATTATAAACTCATAACATAGTGACAGCATTAAAAAATCTATATAATTAATGCAATAAAATCTTTTCTTTTTTTTAAATCCAGGGCAGCACATGACTTCAGTTCCCTGATGCTGTACGAGGGAACAAGCTGTAAACGGACTTAGTCATCGTTTAGCCCTGACTGCTGTGAGTACCAGCTTCCAGGAGGAACGAACCTTTGGTCCCAACCACTTCCCCTCAACTTCTCTTGAGTGGGCATTCCAATAAAGATTAGCTGCAAATCTTTCCTGTTGGACTGTGGATAATCCCTCAAACACTGCAGCACTTTTCTGATACCAAGACTGAATCGGGCACAGGTCGGGTCGCTGCTTTTATCTTGTAATGTGGCTGTTCAAGGCCTTGTATGTTTCTCTCTGAGACAATAGAAAAAGTCAAGGAAAAGGGAATAGAAAGATTCAAATTGTAATTTGATGGATTGACTGAAGCTCTTTCATATAAAATAAACAAGGAAGTGCAAGAAGTTTGGCTACTACCTCACTAAAATCATCAGAAGAAATTTAATCACAATTCTTAAAGGATGCTTAACAAAAACAAAAACCAAACAAAAGTCATGAAAGAAGAAATCGCTACCATTGTACAACTTTTATTTTTCTTTCCACAGTCTCCACATGCATGCTGATTGTGGGAATTCTTCTAAAATTATCAACTCGTTGCAATGAACAGTCACCAAACATTTGTTTAAGGAGGAGGAATAGATGCAAAATCATTTTCTCGATACAATCGCCTGGTTTTCTTTCTTCAAAAAAAGGTTTTCCTAACAGATAACCAGGATCAAAAGGGAATGTATGAAATTTTATTTGAATCTGTCATTGTTTTGGAACTTAATTTACATATTTCTGACTATAACTTGGATTTGTTTGTCTTGAAACAACAATTTCTGTGACATTTAAATAAAGAGAAGCAGCCAAGAGGCCCACTGTCACTCTGGAGGAGCTGCAGAGATCCACGACTCAAAGCGAACATACAAGTAACTTTTTGGCAAGAAATACGAGCTTGTTTTAAGTCAATAATCTCTTAATATATGAAATAATCTGCCAGTGACACATATTTCCCATATTATAAGCTAAAATGTTCATGTATGACTAGTACCGTTCCATCAATATTCACAAACTACCGACTTAATACAAGCTCCAATATTGTGTTGAAAAGCTACTTGTAAGTTAGTTTTGTCTTTTTTTCAAGCAAACAAAGACATTTATAGAAACTAGACCAAAAATACTTGGTCAGATTTAGTGCTTTTGCAGCAATTTTATATTTTTTTACACCTAAGCTGAAATTCATTGAGCGTGTGGGCGCCCACAAGCTCTTTTCATGTCAGGATCACAGTGAAAAACTGGGATTCACACGTGTTTCTCGCACATAATGCGATTTAAAAGTGACGGCGAGGACATTGCTGCTTTTAAGCTAATCGGCAGCCTTCAACGATCCCCGTGGCATAATTGGGAATAATGAGTTACTCACACTGCCGTGATGTGATTCTACTTTCATTTCTGCAGCGAAACAAATGATTTTCTTTTCATGTTGTGCTTTCAGACACAGATTTGTGAATGCAAGGGGATGATGATATAACACTAGAACAGATGCGCTTAGCTGTGTTTGCATGCAGGCAGAGTTTGTCGACCCCCTTCTGCGGACTCTCCTAACGTGATTTATAATTTGAAATACCAAAGGGTTCAAGTTTTGGCTTGATTTAATTCATTCATGGAAACAGTACTGGGTGTTTCACCTCTCTGTGGGATCGTGTCTCGGAGGGAAAGGGCTCCAAATGGGAACATAATGCGAGAATTAGCTTTCGGAAAAGATTCAAGCTCAAGTGAAAAGGACAGTATGGGGAGACAGGAGTTTTAGTTGTTTTACAGCTCAGTGGTGGCGTTTGAAAGCTCTGCCTTCCAGCAACGTGGGTGGCACGGTTGTTCCGAGCATCTCCTCCAACGTATTGTCACTGACTCTGGTGCACTTGTCAGCGTCTCTCTCTCTCTTTTGCTCTCCTTTGGGTGAAAATGTTGATTTGGCTTTATCTCAGGTAAGTCGAGGCTTTGATTTGCCTGAATTCCTCTGACATGTTTACTGTTTTCTTAGTTTTTTTCCCCTGCAAAGGTCACTCCGCCCGGCGCCTCCATGGTTCCCGGATGACATCTCATGTTTTGCATAAACAGAGAAGCGGAAAATAACAAGAAAAATTTCCCCTGTTTTACACCCATACTCAACTCGTACACCCCTTATTGTCCTTTATGTGCAGCCTAAGTGCTTTGGCATTAAATCTTTTTTTTTTTTTTTGCTAAATAAACCAGTTTCTGGTTGGAATTACACACAACTTGGTGTGAGGTCCCTTTCAGAGAGGGGGCCTGGATCCTTTTATCCAAAATGTTTTCTATTTCTGCTTTTGTAAGACACTTTTGACTGCTTTGAAAAGAGAGAAACCAGGTTTTTCTTGTGTTTCTGGGGGTGAGGTTGGGGATTTTTCTCGGCATTGTGGTGAGATTTATTCTAAGAGGCTGCATTTTTTCCTGATTTCCCTCTTTGTTCTCGGTAAGTAGTTCCAGGTCCCCCCTCCACCCCAAAACCCCTCACTCACAGTCACACGCACACATTCGTTTAGCGCGCGGGTGCTTTTTCCACGCCGGTGTGCACGTGCGTGAGTGCATGTGTGTGTGTGTGCGTGCGGCCGAGGCGGGGACTCGGTGTGACACCTGCTGCTGGGATGAATGGGGTCAGTGGCAGGGCCCTTCAGCAGGCAGCAGCTGCTTGTTCTCACTACAAACCCGACTCCCTCAGCGCATCAAAGGACTACAACTGAAGGACACAACACATAGTGCCCTCTACCATCATCTCCTCTCATTACAGTTATTATCTCCAAGCACCGCGACCCCTCTCTCTCTCCTGGGGTCACGGACGTAATCGTCGGGAAGGAAACTTGAAATTGACCAAGGGGAAACATCAAAAACAAACTTCAATTTCCCCTCCTGCAGCTCTCCCAATGCAGGAAGAGGTCTGCAGACAGCTGTTGACAGACAGGATTCCTGGTATTTGGTTGGTCTGACCTGTCTGTGCTCTCTTGCTGTGTGGTAGTCTGCCCTGCATGTGACTCAGTGGGTCTGAAAACATTCCCCCTCAGGCATAAAATAAAGCGAAGGCTGGTGGATAAACACTGAGATATGAAAACAACTGTCTGTTCTGCAGCGCCAACAAGTGCTTCACATCTGTTCCAGCCTCGTTTTCAGGATTTATTTTTTTGCCTTTTCTTATTGGAAATTAAGAGGATAGCAACAAACATTATTTTCCTTTATCTATCCAGCAGAGGTCAGCCTTTTATTAACAAATTATGAGGGTTAAAGTCATGCAAAACTAAAATTAAAGCTAAGATAGCATAAATTATCAATGGTGCGTGTCATATTTGTGACTCCATAGTTGGAAAAACCTCCCGGAGGTTCTTTAATATCCAGGTGGGATCATAAATGAAGCTGAAGGACGGAAAAACAGTGATTATAAACCTGGAAAACAGTTAAATATATCACAGATTAACACAAAAAAGCTCTCTTTAAAACAATTCCAGTCAGAGGTTTGCTTTCTGGGCTGCACAGTGGCGCAGTTGGTAGCACTGTTGCCTTGGGTTCGATTCCCGGCCCAGGGTCTTTCTGCATGGAGTTTGCATGTTCTCCCTGTGCATGTATTCGTTCTCTCTGGGTACTCTGGCTTCCTCCCACAGTCCAAAAACATGACTGTCAGGTTAATTGGTCTCTCTAAATTCTCCCTAGGTGTGAGTGTTTGTTTGGTTGTTTGCCCTGTCTGTCTCTGTGCTGCCCTGCGACAGACTGGCGACCTGTCCAGGGTGAACCCGCCTCTCGCCCGGAACGCAGCTGGAGCGGCACCAGCACCTCCCGGGTTGCTTTCTCTCACCACTCACATGAATGTTACATTAATATTAGGCTTTTTATGATTTTTCTCAGGGTTAGGATGAGAATCAGCCATCATCCTGGTTGATTTTTAAAAACAAAAATCAGGAAATTTGTTTGTTTTCATTTGCACTTGGTCAAACCTATCTTTACACGATCAAATGTAAACATAGTATATCCCCGCCAATATTTAGTCTCTTTATCAAGTTATTCAACCTACTTTGTGCAATGCAAACAGTCCCACATCACAATGCAGCCACCACCATGTTGGTACAGTGTCATTCAAACTAAAATACCTCAACCTTTTCCTCGTCTGACTATTACATTTTTCTGCAGAAGTGTTTTCTCTGGCTAACCTGGGCAGCTGCAACATTTTTATCACCCTAAAACTTGTTTTCAGTGGTTTTTTTTCTCTTCTTAATCAATATCCTTTCAATCTATGCTGAAGTAAAACGGATTTCACTGGGAGACAGAATTGATGCACTGAGCGTGGCGGCTGCACGCATCGTCTCCAACGAGACATTCGTCTTTATCTTTGGGAGAAAAAGAGCAAGAAATTACTAACACACTTAAAAACACAAGGGGCAACTCGATTGAAAACCAGAATTTCTTTATACTTTTCTTACAAGCTACGATGGCGTATTAGACTCGCTAAGAAAATATATATATATATAAAATACATTTACAAGAATAAAGTCATAAAATAACAAGAATAAAATGCTGCTTTCTTGTTGGTTGTGCAGGAGGCCCTACTTATATTTTTCAAGGATATATGGTTGTATCATTGCACATCTGTTTGCAACCATTTTTGTGGGGGCGTGGCCAGGAGCAGGAGCAGAGTATTTGGATTTAAAGAGACAGGACGCCCTAAAACAGCTGAAAATAGGCAGAACTGAGCAGACTGAAATCTAAATATACAAGACATTAGCTTTAATTTGTGCAATAAATGTGATGATGATGGTTCTTATTATTCAAGGAAGCATAATAGGTCACCTTTAAACTAATTTGATCAATGAACTGATGAACTAATGAACTTGAATTGAATATTAAGAAAACAGACTTTGTATTATGGTCATTCATCCTTTTCACAGAAAAGCTGCTTTGCACTTTAATGCTAGTTAAAACTGAGAGAGCAAAGCCTTTCAGCACCGCCTGCTGCGGATCCTGTTTGAGAGATAATTTAGCAGAGCTCTGGTTGAAGATGAAAACAGAAAGAGCTGGTGGCTGATCCCAGAGCTGAGGGGGTGAGCCGTCAAATAAACACGGTCTCTCTGGATTCTCCGCTGCCAAGCTCTTCTTCACAAGATCACTCTCTCTGCCAGTTAGCGCAGATGAGGCGAACATCTGGGGATGCGCTCTGATCATTTCAGTCTTTTACAGCCCTGATGTCAAACATGTGAGCGATATCTGCAGCGCTGGAGGTCATCTTGACATTTCTGGTTTGATTCTGGAGCGAGATCGCCAGGAAAAGCTCCCACTGAACGCTTCTTGATTGTCGATTTTGCATGCATGGTGTGAGATTTGCTTTGTGTGCTGCAATCATCCAATATTATGGCGACGAATCATTTGCTAAAGAAAATACACAGACAAACTGAAAATAATTGCTGTGTAATTGGGGCAAAGCCTGCAGATTAAATGCATATTCATTGGCAATCTTGCTAAATGTAGGTTTGAAAAACCTTAAATCTTTATTTAATGTCATCTCACGTAACATGTAACAAAATCTTTTATTTGAGTACATTTATTTTATTGCAAATGTTTACTGCATAACACAGGAGTCCATTTCCCTCAAGACCAGAAAACATGTCATTTAAACAAAGTTTGTTTTCATATATCAGGCCTATTTTCCTATTGAAGAAAATAAAAACTATAAAGAACTGCAACTAATTATTATTTTACTAATCAATTATTCTGATGATCAAATGATTAATAAGATAAAATAATTAATTCTGCATATTTTTTTCATTTAAACACCATTTTGTATACAATATTACAAATACATTAAAAGATGCAAATAAGCAAATAATTAAATCCCTTTTAGAAGAAAATAAAAAATTTATTGTCTAAAATACAACAATAAAGAACTGCTTAAGCGAATATTTCATCATTTGTAGCAAAGGATGTATCTGCAGCTAAACCAATACTCATTATTTATTGGATTAATAATTGGATAACAAAAGCTGCTTATGAGAACTTTTTTTATTTTGTTTATTTACTTACTTATTTTTACAGAATTTTAACCAGGTGAAGCTAAAACTAAAACTGTCACTTGATGAGTTTCTGGTAGAACATATTTACAGACAAAGAAGGTTTTTTTTCATCTTAAATACGAAATGAATTTATATTTTTGTACAGTTTTGGCTTAATTACTGCTCTGACTCTGTTGTTCTTTCTGCAAATTGCTATTGTTAGAGTCTTAGAGTTAACCATTAATCGATTGCTAAATTAGTTGACAATTATTTTAATTATAAATTAATTATGATTAAGTTGATTAATTGTTTCAGCCCTACACCTGTCCATAACTTGCTCATTCCTACAGTTGGTGAAGGAAAACAACAGGAACTGCTAAATAAAACTGATTTAGAGCCACAAATGATAAATTAAGTTTGTTTGGTTTTTTTTAGAAAAGGGATCTTTCACTTTTGAAAAACATTTACAATAGTTGTTGAGAATTTGGGAATTTGTTATAATTTTTAAAGAATCAAAATTTTATTTCTACTTTTACATTTCAAAACAAATTAAAACTTAAAACCTTTGCATAAAGAAAATGGAAACATTTTCTATGGGCTGTTGACATAACTAAGTAAAAAAAACAAGGATATAGATATAAATTAAGTTCAATGTAGAAGTTAAATAAAATTCGAAAAACAACAAAAACATACATTTGTTGATATGTCTATATTTAAAAACATTAGTTATCTCTTTATAATTTTTAGCTGAAGTTTTAAAGAACCATTTTTGAAGCTCCGGAGCCGCAGGCTGCAGACCTCTGGTCTAAAACATGTGACCAAATTAACACACATATGGTTAAATTTACACAAAAAAAATGACTCTTCTTATATCAAGACCCAGAAAAAAACAAAAACAAAACAACAACAAAAAACATCAGTGAAAAGGACTGAACAATCTTGAGTAAAAAAACCAAAAGATCCCTAAAAGGTTGCAGATAGTTAATGATGTTAATGTGCATTTCTTTTTTTACATACACTGAATAAATGTCATCAAGTTGAAGGTTTATAAGTAAGATGATGCAACTGCAATAAAAGGCTAATTTATTTGATTCTCACCCCCTTTATTAAGAAAGAAAGTAATTGCAAATGTTTCTATGACTTTAAAAATGCTTTTCTTAAACAACCTCGGAGCAAATTCCAAAACCTGTTTTCATGATTTTAAAAGATGCTGATGCTCTCAAAACATTTAGATTAGGTTGTTAGAGGCTGACAGAAATAAATAATAAATGATCTTATATATACAGTATATATATTTTATTATGTGGGTGTTTATGACGTTTTACCTCGACACGCCACTGATCCCTGCAGACTTGCCGTCGCTGCAGACGCAAGCGGAGCTGCCGAAAGCGTTCCTGCAGGTCCGCCGCCTTCTGACACTCATCTACATCTTCAACAAAACTCTTTCAACAAGCGATTCTTTCACACCCAAACAAGAACAACCTAAACTGTTCTTCAAAATCAAACAAACAAACTCAGGGCAGGATGCCAAAGCGTGTCTCTGTCTTTGATCGAAACTGAAATGAAAAAGTACTAGTTACACTGGCAGGCAGATTATTTCACTTATAATAAAGGAAAATGTTTTATTATTAAAATGACACAATCTGGTAGTAGAACTAATAATTTTTCACCAATATTTAGAAATTACTGACTTAAAATAAACTCTCATATCTTGCTGAAAAGCTACTTGTAAGTTAGTTTAGTCTTGTTTCAAGTGTACTAAGAGAGTTGCACTAGAAATTAGAGCAAAAATACTTTTTAATATTTTGTGTTTTTTCACTGTAGGCTTCTGAACTCATTTAAGGACTTTGTTCAAAAGACAAGAAATTTTTGCCAGGAAACCAAACAATTTCTGCTAAAAAGAAGGACCGAACATCCAGGCAGACACGGTATTATCCAGTAATAATTCAGAAACATTTTCACAGCAGTGAGGATAAATTTGTGACTTCATTCTGGCTCAGATTTTACCCAGAGTTGCTCCCACAGTGTGAGAAAGCTTCCCCAGCAGCCGTGGGAGAGACTGGGCTCATTACAGGACAGGAGCTGTCGGCTACTGAGTTATCGGAGGTCACAACCGGACGCTGATGAGAGTCCGCAGTTTTCTTTACTTTAGCTAATTAGAGGCTTTTGATAATTGGTTGGGCAGACCGCCACTACTAACAGAGCTGCAGAGAGCTGAGCTAACATCTCTGGAAAACTGTTCTTTAGTTTCTTTAAAAACAAACGTAACACAGATGATTCATGCAAACGTTTCTGTGTGCAGGTTTTCTTTTGGTGATCACAAGGGTCGCTGGAAAAGTGACTTAACATCCTGTGGTAGGAAGAGTTGGATTATATTTTTTTTAGAGACAGTTTGTACACAGTTTTACAGGATTAGGGAAACATTTCTCAGAGGTCTACTGATTTATCATCCTCTTTCAATCACTGGCTTAAAACACATATAATCACTAACAGAACAGAACCAGGGGACCGACTTTAGTTCTCAGAGGAGGTAAAAGAAGAGTTACTTTCCTTAAATTTCACTTAAGTCGAGTTACAGACGTAAAATGCTACTCAAATAAAAGCAAAACGTATCTAATTAAAATATTATTTTAAGTAAAAGATACTTATATATGTTTTTATGAACAAAGACAGGTTCTGCTCATGGATTCACAAAGGAAAAGAGGACAATTGGTCTCAAACTGTTTTGTTTGTACAGAAGAGTAAAAATGATTACTCTAATAATTATTTAAAATTATTTAAAAATCTGACTTTTTTCTCTTTAACCTACCTTTCCACTTATGTATTGTATCTTCTACTCTGATATTTAATAGATAAAAGTAAAAAAAAAAAGGAATTTTGACTTTTGATCTCAGAAGATTAAAGACAGAATTATTTTTTTTAATTAAAGGAGTTCCTTTATAAATAAGAAGGCAATACAAATGGGCACACTTCGGCTATTCCACTAGAGCAAAAACATTTTTATAGAAAAACACAATTTTCGTTTTTATTTGGCGTGTTTCCATTAAGTGAATCAACTTTCGTAATCATAACTGTCACAATGATATGCTCAATGGAAACAAAGCTTCTGAAACATACTTGAAATTAGCGCTTTAGCAAAGTGTATGCTAAACACCATGACAGTATAGCGCTTTAGCATTAGCAGAGCTAATGCTAATCATTCATGCTTTGAAGCTAGTTAGCAAATGGTGACTCTATTTACTTATTGGAAGACTGGATTTTATCGAGGTCTATTGAGTAAAGGGGGCTGGATAAAAATGCACATTTCTCTAGTTTTTAATTTCAAAAGAATTTGAAAATCATTCGTGACTTTTCCTTTCTCTTTGAAGTTTTTGTTAGCGTAGAAAGTCCCAATAAAATTCACTGAGGTTTGAGGTTATAATGTTACAAAACGCTTCCTTATGGTGAATTACAGTAAGCATTAATTTTGCATGTTAAGTTTTTTAGTTTTAGATACTGTCATTGATAAAATACAGTTATAACGTCACAACAGCTTGTTTCTTTCATGGTTTTGCATTTAATCCCAGACGTACCACCATGCTTAAAGCTTCACTAGAGAAAATACCTCAGCAACTCATCAACATGGTGAAAAATGGGGAGAAATTGACATTTTTATGTATTACTAAGATGTTCGGTCTGTTATGCAGAGATGTGTGTCTCTTTAAAGGGGCCCCTACCTTTACAGGTTTTATTATCGGTCGCCAGGTGGAGGCCAGGTGGACACAGGCACTGAACTGTTCCCGATCTCTCCAACTGGCAACCAAACTGGCAACGCAGGGAGAAACATGTGGCATCTCCTAAAAGAGAGAGAGAGGGGTTGTGCCGCCATGAAGCACAGTCTGCAACAATCAGACAAGAACTGAAGCCAATCAATATCTACACCTACTTTTCTACTTCTAGTTTTTCACATTTGGAGGCAAATGTGGACGTGAGATCTATTCCTGATTTTAATTTGTTGGCTATACGTTGTGGAGATGTAAATATGTGGTTGAAAAAGGACTTTACTCACTGGTGCAGGTGTATCCATCGGCAGTTAGGGAGTGTCTGGGCTCACAGTAACAACGGGAGGCTGCATGAACGGCCCAGGCTGTTCATGCAGCGCTGGGAACAGGGTCTCTTCAGCAAACCGCACTCATTCACATCTGGAGTTAATACGGAACATCATTAACCCAGTAGATAGAAATCCTTGCGCTAAATGATCCAGAAGGACACAGGTAATGGTTAAGAAATTGAAAACATAAGCCTGGCAGCGGTTTTAGAAATTGCACTCCACCTTCATCACAGTGTGGTCCTTTATATCCTGCGGAGCACGAACACTTGTCTGGTCCCACACATTTTCCATTTAGGCAGGGCTTCCTGCACACTGCTGTGGAGCAAAAACCCAGCACAGCTTTAACCCCTAACATGAAGAGAACTGTTATTTTTTTATGCTGCTAAATAAAAAAAATGAATGCATAGTTATTGTAAGTCTGATGGGTGAAACTAAATGTCTAAACTAACAGTTTCCACCAGATTCAAATCTCTGATTGAGCAGAAAAATACTCAAATACTTTTGGAAACTAACTACGACTCCATCAGTCAAAGCAATCTCGTCAGAGTCATTTTCAACCTTCAACCTTTTTGCTGAATGACTCATATATCTGGATTTTGGATGTTTCCAAAATAGTAGCATCCATCAGTTTAGCATCATGTGCTAAACTTGGTCCAGTTGCTTCGGTTTCCAAAGCAGTGGAAAGCACTGAGTGCTGAGATGGCAGCTCTCTGATCGCTTGCAGTTTGCCAAAAACGCCGCACTGCGTCTGTATTAGAAGCCATGATTGCATTACTTCAGTCTGCGTTGGCAGGCAGCTTTCTTCACATATAGATTTATTACTTTACTTCATTCTCTCCATTATTAGAGGCAGCAATCGGAGCCTGAAACCTGCTCAGTCAGGGTGACTGTGTGCACATATGAGTAGGCCTGTCGCAGAAGTTATTGCTGTAAATGATAATATTGCTGTTTTGAGACCATTTTCAAGTAATATAATGGTAATGGCAAACACTGCACAAACACAAAACCTTTCCAAGTATTTTTGCTCTAGTTTCGGGTGCAAATATCTCAGTAGACTAGAAATAAGACAAAACTACATCGCAAGTAACTTGTCAGTAAGACATATGTGTTTGTAAAAACTAGATTTACTGGCAGTCTTTCACTCATAACAAGACATTTTTCCCACATTATAAGTGAAATAATCTGCCAGTGTTTCATCAATATTACGGAGTAATTGGCTTTAAATAAGATCTTATTTCTTGTTGAAAAGTTACTTGTAACTTAGTAGACTAGAAATAAGACAAAACTAAGATATTTGCACTTTAAATTAGACCAAAGATGCTTGGTAATGTTCAATCAATACTTTAATTTTTACATTTAACACTGGAACTGGAAGATATTTTAAATATCCAGAGCAAATAAACAAAACTGAAACAACAAATAAAAAAGATGCTGAAGTATCTGTAACCAAAAATGCTCTTTTGATTCATGACATCAAAGAGCATTGATCTCATGGAGCATTGACATCCATGAGAAAAACAAACAAGCATTTCTTTTTTAGTCACTTTAATTGAGAGCCAAATGAAAGTATGAAAAACATGCAAAAAGCAAATTTTACATAATCCGTCCCCTTTAATGCTGGCTTATCAGGTCACTGTCGACTGTGGCCACTAGGGGGCAGGCTCAGAAATTAGCACAAATCATGGTTGTGATGATGGTGTTTGTGTTTCAGCTTTGCAGTGTTTTGTAAAAGCATCCAAAGAACCACATCAGGGAATCTGTCACTCTGATGGGGATGTAACTGTTTGTAAAAATACTGAGATACCGTTCGCATTCCTGCAGCCGAAAAAACAGGAAGCAGTTTGTCCAATGGGAACCGGCCGCGTTTGACCCCAGACGTCTCCCAGAGTGACCTCCACCAGCCTGTAGCGACTGGGAGACAATGGAGAAAAGACGTCTGCTCACAAAATATTGTTTAGACTTTTGAGAAATAAGATATGGAATGGTGTTTATGTGGTAAGACTTTGATGCTAAAAACACACATCCACACTCTAATGAAGACTTGCTGCCATTTCTCTGAGCATTTTATGTGATAAAAGTATAAATATTCACCACTACTAATAATCTTCAGTCTGCTGTTTTCTTCTTAATGCCTTTAAAAAAGTGACACACAAGAAAAAAAAAGAAAGACAGAAATGCAGAACTATCTACAAGAATTAGGAATGGGACTGCCTTGCACACGAAATATATATGTGTAAATTTACTTTGTTGGATGTTTGATGATTTGAAATATTTTAATGTTACTTCAAAACAAAAATAGGAAAAAATGTGAGAAGAAGAAATTTTAAGGCACTAAAATCTGTGTTGGGTAATTTTTGATCATCTATCATTCAGGTTGGCATCATTCTTCTGAAAAATCTTTTCCACCATTAAGTGGCATTTATTGTTGCATTAACGTGGAAACAACTGCACTGATGCAAGCCACCTTTTTTATTCCAGCACACTTGCAAAACATTGATTTCAAGGGTCAGTAAATGATCTGCCAATTAGGTTTGAGTCTCTGGCAAAGGTTTCACCACTAAGATGTTCACAAATATGAGAAACTTTCTCATTTATTTAGATTGAATCGGTTTGGATGTCTTAGGGGGAGGAAAAAACTACATATAGCTTAATACAATAAATATTTAATGAAATTAAGTCCAATAAAATCCATATTGTTTTTGAAAACAAACAGCTTGAAGTAACTCTTACCTTTTCTGAAGATAAGCTGATGAGAGAAAAAATATTCAACACAACAAGATTTTTTCCTGTTTTGCTCATTTTCTCCAGCCTTAAAACCAAATAACTCAAATTAGAGACCTCCATCTGCCATGATCTTGTCTCTATCTGCTGAGAAGTGTGTTTTGTTGTCTCCAAAACACAGATTTGTTGAGTTCTTCTGCAGAGCAGAGGAGGTTCCTGTGGTCTAATTGTAGGCTGCTGGGAGTAATTGATAGATACCTGCATGCAGAGAAAAGCACAAAGACAACACAAAAACACTCTTACAGACGCACCTTTTCCTCTTAATGAGGTTTCTTGGGGCCAGTATGTTACTGAAAGAATAAATCAAAAAGAAATTTGAAATAAATTTTAAAAACTGGTTTGTAAATGATGAAAAACCTGTAAAATCCCAATAATGATTGTTTGAATTTTAGTTCTGCGCTCTGTGAAATGATGAGATAATTTTCAGTTTGACAAAAGGTAAATGTGGAAACACATGAATCTTTCTGTGTCTAACGATTGGATTTCGATTTTCAGGGCAACAATACAATTCAGAAACGATTTTCAATTCTGAAACAATTTGATTCAGAAATAATTTTTGATTCAGAGAACAATTTTTCTATTCAAACGGTCCAGAGATTCTGTTTAGGTTGTTTGACTGACAAGAAAAAAAGTTCCACTCCAAAATATCTCACTTATAACAAAACATATTTCCCATGTTTTAAGAGGAAAAAGTCTGCATTGTTTACTTAAAACAACCTCCTACGTCTTGCTGAAAAATAACTTGTATGTTAGTTTTGTTTTATTTCAACTGTACTGAGATATATGTGCTAAATTGTAGACAAAAAATACTTGGTAAAATGTGCTTTTGCAGTGGATGACTGTCCAAATTGCTCCCATCTGCTGTGTTTGGTGGCCGTTTTTGCATCTGCATGTCTTCAATGCAAACTTTGTCGCAAACATTGTGCAAAAATAAAGCAAACAGCAGAACCAGACATCAGGGAAACATGCCGGCGATTGCACTGCTTCACGATTTCCTCCCTGAATCTTTCTGCAGATGATCTGTGGATCTACATGAAGCTGTAGCCTGCAGCTTTTGTTTTGCTTGGTTTTGTTAAATTACGCCTTCATCTTAATTCTGTAATGGTCTAAGGTTTTGTGGTGCTTTTGATTTCTTATGTCTTTCATGACTTTGAATTTTTATGGGTATGTTAAGGGTTTGTTAAAGTCATTATAATTTGTGTTTGGTGTAATTTATGTCATTTTGTTTCCTTATTTCCACTGTTTTGTCTCAGCTTGTCTGGAACGCTGCACACAGACTTCTTGTTTCTTAATTATAAAATCTGTTCTATATCAATATTGGCTCCCTCCGTGTAAATATGCTTCTAGGTTTTCAGCTGTCGCAGTCTTGTTTTTGTGCTTACATCAGTTTTTTGTTCCTATAGTGGTTTGAAATCTCCCCCCACCCCCCATTTTGTGATTTTAAGCTGTCTTGTGCTGTAACCTACCAGCTAAAGAGGCAATAATTTCTAATCGTCGTTAAGCATTTCCTTGCTCTGAATGCAAGGAGAAGAAAACTCTCTAATCTTGGGGCTTAGTGTGTTTTCTGAAGGCTCAAACTGGGATCTTATGGTCGGAAATAACTGCTGGCAGCCTCAGACGTGGTGTCTTTGAAGCTTTAACTATTACCAGGACTGATCAGAGCGCAATCAGTTGTATTAAGCTCAAAGGCGGAGTCTGCGTCTGGACGCCCGGTGGTCCACTCACTGAGCGACGTGAACACATGGTCGCGTATCTAAGAGATTAGACATTTCTCTGACCTACGTTCTCCCCCTGGAGGTTTTTTATTCTAATTTTAACCATAATCACTGCTTGCAGTTCCTCAAGATTGTCCAAACCTTAAATCATGTTTTCACTTGAAAAATTTAATGATTTATAACATGAGGACTAATTTCCCACAAAGAAAATCAAGCAAACAGCCTTCGACAAAATCTGAATTCTGGTAATGGAGGTGCTTGAAATCCTTGAAAATGCTTGAATTTCAAATCAAGTTTTGGAAAGTTCTTGATTTTTGCACAGTTTTGTAATAAAGTACTAATCTGGAAAACATTACAGGTATTTCCACCTAACAGAAAGACAGACACATTTTTTTCTAGCAGTTTGAAGTTAAATCAGACTAAACTTTTCTTGTTTAGATTTAGCAAAAATAACTTCTATTTGCTAAACGCCAGAAAACTCAGCACTAAAAATGTCCAGAGATTGTTTTGTGACTTTCTCTAAATATTGTTTCTAAGCATTTAACCTGAGCATGAAGGTCATTTACATTAACACAATTTGCTTGGATTGCTTCAATGTAATGACTCATTTATCAGTGCAACTGAAATAAAGGTTTGCTAATCTTCTATAAATTAAACAATTTTTTAAATTGAAATTGTGGTTGTAGGGTAAGAGAAAGATTTTACAATATAAAATGTTGTTATATTTTAGTTTGCCTTGTCCCTGCTCTACAATGTAGAACAGACATTAAAAAGTAATAAATAATATAATATGATAGAGATTTAAAATAGATTATTTACCTTATTTGATCATTTTGGATAGGAATGAGATAATTTTGCGTTGACTTGCAAAAGATATTTGTATTATATGTTGCCATTTAAACCTTTTTTAGTATGGGAAGAAAAAAAAAACGTTTTGTTTGTTTTTGTAACACTTTAGTCACGTTAATTCGCTTTACCACACAATAAATAAATTCCCCCAATATCCTCTAGGGGGATCTAAAGAGTAGAACATTCCTGTATCAGATATTTTTATGCTAACTTAGTCAGTTTAGAAAAAAAGATGTTTTCTTCTGACCTAAAACTGGTATAGATATAATAAAAATATATATTTCTTTATTGTTTTGAGGTAACGCCAAAGTTTTGCATGGGAATGCAATACTTTAAGGTTACTTCTCCTTAGCCAGAAAACACAAAAGAAATTCCTCCAATATCCTTTAGGGGGCTCTGCAGGGTAGAATATTTCAGTATCAGACATTTTTATGCTTGCTTAATGAGCTTAGAAAAAAAAGCATGACTTTTTTCTGACCTCAAAACAACTGAAAACATATTCTGTGGTTTCTTTCAGATCCATTAAAACTTTTATAAGATTACTGGAAACAAAACAAAAGCAAAGTCATCCTTGAAGCTGCTTTTAGGTGCATTGGTGAGTTTGGTCCTGGTTCACTTCTCTCTCTGAACCCCAACCCTTCACCTTGGACGGTTTTTGACAAATGTGTCACCACCACACACCAGTGAGTGAGGTGGAAGGAAACCACAAAATAGCTGTCCACAGCCTGTATCGAATTAGCGTCAAGCTCCGGCCTGTCATACACAATACAATTAAACCTTCTCCTGCCTGCCAAAGAGGAAAGCAGGAAGGAGGGGGGGGCGAGAGGAAAAGAAAGTGGCCGTCAACAGTAAAACAGAATGACAAATGTTACCGGCATCCGCTCAGTGTGTGGCAAGTGCAGGAGTCGATCAGAGAGTCGAGCCGTGCTCTGCTCCATCTGCCAGCGTGGACAGGGTGGGAGAGAACCGAGATGTTTTAGGGCCAAAGCTGCAGATCCTCCCCCTCTTCCTCCCTCCTCCTCCTCTGACCACATTAGAGGTGTAACACGCCGGTGGTCTTTGATTCCTCGAGCTGAAAAGGGATGCCCCACAACGAGATCAGATATCATTTACAGCTCGCGCCCCACCTCAAATTGCTCGAAAAATGCAACATATCCATCATAAACGAGGAAGGCGAGCAAATCCAATTATGTTGAAAATATGATTCCTGGAACTTTGTTGGTGGTCATTTGCACAGAACGAACGAGCAATGCTTCATGATTTCTGTTAAATTTACATGTTTGTACGTAGTAGTAACTCCTCAGATGTATTTCTGTTCTGTTTTTAGCATAAAATTTAAAGCAAATTGATGCTTTTAAGTAAAAATTTCATTTTTGACTGATAAATACCAAATTCCAGAAAACTGCAAAACAGCCGAAACACTGAGTTCCTTTAAATCCAGATTAAAAACCCACCTGTTTTGTCATTTTTTAAACATTATAAATGAAACATTGATCAACATTCTGATGTTTAACGATAGCACTACAAAATGTAATGAAAGCACTTTGAACTGCCTGGTTGCTGAAATCTGATATACAAATAAACTTGATTGATTGATTGATTGATTGATTGATTGATTGATTGATTCCTGATTCAGCTCACTTTACTTTCCAG
Source organism: Alfaro cultratus (assembly GCA_903066825.1). Classification (NCBI taxonomy): domain Eukaryota; kingdom Metazoa; phylum Chordata; class Actinopteri; order Cyprinodontiformes; family Poeciliidae; genus Alfaro; species Alfaro cultratus. The sequence continues at coordinate 21,249 of CAEFZX010011979.1, read as the reverse complement.
AACAGAGTTGTGCAAATCTGGCCAGACAAATGTGTTCAAATGTTCATAATCAATGAATAAGAAGAAATATGAGCTCTGTGTCTCACTGTCTGACTTTAAACTAAATGCTTCCTGCTTTAGGTCAGTTAAAGGGGGAAAAATTCACATTTTTGTATTTCGATTTGGGTCTACGGCTCGCAAAATCAGCTCAAGCGAGAATAAATTTCTTTATTTATTTTTTTACTTGTTCAAATTTAATCTATTTTTCTAATTGCATGTTGTTTTCAACTTCCTTGTACAAACACTTTGAATAGTTTCTTGCTCAAAGGTGCTCCATAAATAAACCCAGCTGTTTTTTGGGTGATAAGTTTATGGGTTTTTTTGCCATTTTGTTAAGTCATAATTGACAGGCACTGCGCTGTTGCCTAGCAACTCCAGCCCTTTATTTCTTTTAATTATGATGACTTTCTGCTAACAGCAAATGAAAACGCAACAGTTAAGATCAGACTGACAAGAAAAAAATGTATTTTTAAAAACAAAAATGTGGGATTAATGAAAAGTAAGTTTAACACCTGCTTAAAGATAAAAAGGTACTTTTGATCTAACAAAAACAAAAAAAATTATGATTCTAGATGTTAGAAAAATGTTTTGCCTAATGTGTCAAACAGTTTTGGTCACTGTTTTTAGAGACCTGAGTGAAAAATCACGCTGAGTGTCAAAGTACGGGTGCATCACCATCCTGCTCTGATTTACGAGCCCAGACTTTCAACGCTACAGAAATGCTTTTAACAGGTGACCCCCAGGATGATCCACAGTACCTGGGGTCAGAGTTCACAGAGGGTCGGCCAAGGCGTCGCCCAGGTGGGAGGGTTGAAAGGCCAAAGGTCGGCAGGCGGGACACCTGCGAGGACGTGATGAGGACACCTGGGACGGCGTTGACAGCAGGACAATGTGTAAGGTTCAAGAAGGGAAACGTGGCCTCAGGTTCTGACACGGCAGCGCTGGACCCGTTTACTCATTCTAAACATGCAACTCAGCTCAGGCAGATGTGGGTTGTGACTCTACAACGGGCCAGAGAAAGAGATGTTTTTGTTAATTATGAGAATAATTTCATTCTAGTAGAATAAAGATGCAGTAATACCAGAAGAAAGTTGTAAAATGACTAGAAAAAAGTTGTTTTAAAAGAAAGAAAAGCTTCATTAAAGTTATCAAGATCTGGTAATTCTAGCATTTTATTCTCATACTATTATGACTTTTTATAGGTAATATTATGAGTTTATTCTCATATTATTTCATTGTTGCATGACTATATTCTCCCTATATTCTGACTTTTTTCTTGTAATTAGATGTTTTGCTTACCCTGGTCCTAATACTCTGTTGGAAAATTGAATTTAACTTATTGTTGAAATTAGATGCATTGTGTGACAAAAATAAGAACTTTTTTGTACACTTGGTGTTGCTATTCCACCTGAATTTCCCTTTTTTGCGAGACATTAAAGTCTGTTTCTGTTCCATTCTCTAAATCAAAACTGATGACTGCAAATTAAACATTTCTGAAATGAAGCTTAAAAACCTTCCTGACTTCTCATTTAGATGTTTATTTCGCCTCAACGTGAACTGAAATGTCCAAACTGTGTATTTTAAAACAAATCTTGTAACTCCTTCCTCTCCTTGCAGTTTGTTACATCCTCCTCGTTCTGCCTGCATGGCTGCAGCTGAAGTGGAGGCACACGGAGAGCGGAGAGGCGGCGCGGCCATTAGACACAGAGCTGTGGAGAGATTAGGATGCAAGCAGCACAGCAGCACCACAGGCAGTCTCTGTACCAAAGCGAGGATTAAGGATTAGGCAAGGTTCAGGCACTCAGCTCGCCAAGAAGATTCTGCTTTACTGGTTTTTATGGCACTGAGGATGAACTGCTAGTGCTTTCCGAAAAGGAATGGGGCATACAATAATTCACTAATCGAGATATATAGTTTTACTTTTCTTGATTTGTTTAATTCATCTTGCAGGACATCTGAGCCTTGCTTTTTAGTCTTTAGTCCCACTAAACATGATGTTTCATTTACAAACTTATTTCTTTGTTTGTTCTTTTGTGTGTTTAGATTCCTGTTGAGCTTCGGTGAAACTTTAAGTAAAGTCAACGACGTGCTGATGAGGGAAATCAGATATTTGGTTAAGAGGTTTTGGAGAAAAGATGCATCTAAAAGCTGGACTTGGGCATCCTTGATGAAGTACATGTGAATTATGTCCAGAACAAATAATATATAAAATCTGGTCATAATGTGGTTGATAAAAAGATAACAGTCATGATAAACTCTGTAAGACTTGTTTAGAGACACAAATGTTACATCACCTTTTGGGAAATATATATATCTACTACAAGACTTTTGTTATTATTTTTAAAGAACCAGAATATTATTTCTATTACATTTTGAAATAAAGAAAAACAAGAAGCTCTGTAGAAACATTTAGTGTTTCCAAACTAAAGACAAAAAATTGATCTAAAAAGTTGTGGAAATTCAGTGCAATTATTCCAGGCCAAAAGAGGAGTTAATACTAAAAACTTGCATTTGGTATTACAGTATACCCATATTTAAAACATAAATATAAATATCATTTTTAGTCAATAAAGAACCATTGCAGACGGTACAAAGAGCCTGATTCTGTTTCAGCATTTAAGCATTACAATCTTTTAAGTAAGACATTTGTTCCTTTATTTTGGCTGCTTACCTGAACCTGGAAGTAAACTTCCTCAGTTCCTACGCTGTGTCTCCCATCCATAAATAATTACTGTTTTTATGAGACACTTTGCTCGACTTCCTGAATATTTTTTCACATCTGCAAAACAGTGAGTGCATTTCTCAAGACAATTCATACAAACAGCAAATAGCATGAATTACCTACAAAATCCAGCTTCTTTTTCAGAATCCATAGTCCATTTCTCATAATTAAATATCTGCATCAACGAATATTTCAAGACCTTGTTTCACTGAGTTGGGATAAGAGAGTCAAATTGATTAATTGTGTTGTAAATAAAGCTGTGTATTTGGAAGTGCACCAAATATCCCTCAAATATGAATGGATATTTGATATAAACTATGGTAAAAGTTTTAATGACGAGTTGTAAATCGTCATGGTGGGAGACCAATAGCAAGAGAGGCTGATGTCACCCTGATACAGAAAGCAGAACAAAACAAACTAAAGTCGCAATAGGAACGCAAGACAATCTCCTTAAGGAAAACAGTACATGCAGTGCTGTAGGAATTACGGGTCAGTCTTCATGCTTTCCGTCTCCATGCTGAGAACAATTCCTCGATGGGGTTGAGGAATGAGGAGCAGGGTGAGAGGAACTCCATCAGCATCCTGTTGTGGGTTGCAAACCGTTGCCTGATGATGATGGAGCGATGGAAACTGGCATCATGTCCTCAGTCTCTTGTTTTTGTTGCTTGTTTCCACATGAAATATCTAAAGTTTTCCACTGAAAAACAAAGTGTGAATCTTATATTCCTCCCCAAACAGCGCTGTAAAAGGCATCAGGGTGATTCAGTTCCTGTTCGGCATGTAGAAAATACCTCCAAACATTTTCATACTTAGCATTAAATATTTTACTGTAACTTCTGATGCCTCACCAGCAGTTGCAACAAAATTAGCCCTACAGCAAAATCGCCAGGAATGAGGAGTTAACAGAATAAATCAAATTTGCCTAAATCCGCCTGGATTCTAGTTTTATTCTTACTTAAGCCCAGAGTTTGGTAGCAACTAGTTACATTTACCCAATTACATTTACTTGAGTAACTTTTTGAAAAAATTTACTTTTAGGAGCATTTTACTAAGCTGTACTTTGAGTAATTTTATTATGAAGTATTTCTACTCTTAGTTGAGTAAAAGTTCTGGAATTTAAACACGTTTTAGCCAAAATTAACCCTTTCATGCATAGCGGTCACTACAGTGGCCAGCTATCTAAAAGCCATTTTCTGGTGCTTCTTGTGGATTTCTATGTTATAAATGCACACAGACCACTGAAGTGGACACTAATGCATCATAAAATACACTATCAACTACTGGCCATCAGCTGCAAATGTAAGAAATTATTTTTGTTAAATCCAATATGGCCGACAGACAAAAAAGCTTGCCAACCGACCCTGTCCCTCCTTCCACTGCAGACGACTCTTGCAGGTAAAAAAAATATTGTGACATCAGATAACCCCTAAAGAACAATACCAGCTATGTATTTTTCAAATAACAACTTTGTATTTGGAGAAAATTACAATTGATCACCTAAAAAATAAAATTTTAAAAAATGGGGATTTTTGCAAAAAAATTTACCTTTTTTTATGCCTTAAGAAAATAAAAACAATTAGAAAAAAAATCCTGACACAAAGGATCATAATTCACGCATGAAAGGGTTGAAATAAAATTTAAAATAACAAAATTTCCAATTAACTTTATATTCTGGTCCATCTGAGGATGTAATGTTTAAATATTAAATGACTGATACTCTGACCAGTTAATCAGTACTTGAGCAGACTTTTTACCAAATACTTTTTTACTCTTATTTGAGTAATTTCTTGGACGGCTACTTTTTATTTTTACTTGAGTAAAAATATGCTAAAGTAGAGCTACTGTTACTTGATTACAGTTTTTGGGTACTCTGCCCACCTCTGCTGACACCTAAAATGTAAAATATGAATCAGAAAAATCTAGAAAAGTTTCTGGACTCCACACTATTAGTTTAAAATGAAAATAGCTTTACTACTTTTGAGTTTTTGCTCATTCGCTGCAGGAACGCCAACCTGAAGCTGCAGTGGGATAATGCTTGTTTTCCTGCCTGTGGAGCTAACAATGCAGAAGGCGTCTGATGGAGTCCACTGGTTTGGACACAGAAACAAAGAAGACGACTCAGAGGAAACCGCATGTTAACTCTAGAAGGAAATCAGACATTACAATCGGCCTAACTGGGAAATGAAGGAAGCGTCTTAAACAGGATGTTGTTGCTGTGGTCAGGTGTCGCCTGCACTGATCCACATCCAGACATTTTACCCTCATGTTAACTTTGGTCCAAGTAAGTCTGAGGCTGATGTCTCTTTCTGTTGCATCTAAGTGATGTAAACTCAAGATGAGCCCTGCAGATTAAAAGTGAAAACAAACAAAGGGTCCTGCCAAGCAGAGCCGCAGTGTATGCACATTAATGCACCAGCGCAGCCACGCGAGCGCTGCCGTAAACCATTTGCATAACTTCTTTTAATGGGTTTTGGAAAATTTCTTCGCTTTGCTTAGAGGATGTACCTCCGCATGGAAACTTATACTTTGGTGGTCCATTCCAGCCTACATCAGTTGTTTATCTTGCACGACAGACTGAGGATCAGAGAGGGGAAGCAGACCAAGGACGACATGTTGCATTTGACAGCCAGGCGAACGTTCAGATCAGACACGGCCCTGCAGAAAATTTAGATGCTGATTTGCTCCAAAGATTCAGGCAGATCCTCAAAAACTAGAGTGGACAGCGTGCAGAACGCAGTGAACTGAAACCTGAGGCCAACTTAAAGCACTTACACCTTTTGAAATGTGTTTTGCTTGGATTTCATGCTATAGACAGACACAAGGTAATGTCAGAAAGGAAATACAATAAAAACCTACAGAAATATAGCATTTGTATTAAGCCTTGTTTACTCTGATACCCCTAAATAAACTATACTGTAATCAGTTAAAGTTTAAAAAGTAGCAAATATCTAAAATCTAAATTTAAAAGTAATTTGCAGTTTTTTGGGAGCCGTTTGTATTTACACATTCAAAAAGCATTGAAGCCAAATAGTCAAATGTTTCAAACTAACTATTTATCTAGCAAGCTAAATATTTAGCTCTGAACTAAACATTTAGTTTGAAGTTAAATATTTAGGTTTTAGCAATCTAAATATTTAGTTCGAGACTAAACATTTAGCTCAGAGCTAAGTAGCTGACTGGATACAAATACAGCTAGAAGCTAAATCTTTAGTTTGAAACTAAACTAGGGCAGCATGTTTAGTTTATCTCAAAGCTAAATATACAGCTTGATGCTAAATATTTAAAACTTATTACGAGTTAATATCAGATCTAAATAATTAGCTCCAAGATAAATATTTAGTTAAATGTTGAACTAAACATTTATTTGAATATTTAGCATCAAACTACATAGTAAGTAAGCAAGGTATGTATTTAAGTCTTAGGTAAATATTGAACTTTAAGCTAAATATTTAGCTTGAAGCTTTACATTAATCTAGCAAACTATATATTTAGCTCTTAGCTAAATATTTAGTTTCAAGCTAAATATTTAGCTCAGATCTAGATATTTAGATCTGCATAGATATTAATGTTAGATATTTAGAATGCAAATCTAAATATTTAGATCTGAGCTAAATATCTAAATAATTGTGTTAAATATTTAGCTCAAAAATTAAGTTCAAATCTAAATATTTAGGTTCAAACTTTACATTTAGCTTGTAAGCTATGTATTTAGTTTCAGCTAAATATTTAGTTTCAGCTAAATATTTAGCTCTGCTCTAAATCTCGAGCTAATATGCAAATTCACTGCCATCTGTGCAGTGCAGCAGACAGACGACCTGTTTATTGAGGGCGTTTAGCAGCAGTCTCTTCAGCTGCTCAGTGTGCATTGCGCCTGTGCCACTGAGGCTGCAGAGCGTCCAAACCTCCTGTTTGTTGTTCCCTCCAAACAGCAGGAGGATGATGACACTTTCATTCCTTGGAGAACTTGGAAAACTTTTAAAACTGACAGGGAAACACTTTCAAATGGCTCCTCCCAGAACATAAATTGCATTTTTTCCCTCCCCTCATTGTAAAAGGTCAGTTTGTTTTTCTGAGGCATTCAGAGCCACAACACTTTCCTCTCAGTGCCGTTTTCACTTCTTCCAGGTTTAGATCTAACTTCAGCTGCAGAGCAGGTCAATAAGCTGCTGTCAACCAGCCAGCCAGTTTTACCTGTCGCTCCGACACGCGGCGTTTCTCTCAGCCCTCTGTGGGGGTTTAGCATGTGCTAACATGACAGATTGAGTCCCCAGTAGGAACCTTAATTGCATCATTTCATGGATGCGAGTCAGTGCTGTGGTCCGCGAGAGTAAACAAGGTCTGAATCCAGGGAGGAATGAAGAAAGGAGGTGAAGGAATTTATTACAAAACAGAGAAAACAGATGAAATATCCCCAGATTATTGGGCAGGAAGGTAAAATGTTTTAATTAAAGAAAATGATACAAAACCAAAACATTTAAATATTTATTAGTGTCTCTAGTTAAATTTTAACTAGCACATTTTTTTCAAATGAATGTCTTGAGCCTGGATCTTACTGTGGGAATTTATAAGGTTAACCAAGTCTTTACAAAACTATCCTAATATACTAATTAGGTAATTCAGTCCTTTGGTTTAGGTTTATTCCTCCATGGATGCAACCAAAGCTTACAGAACAGGAAATAAATGGCCAAATGAAGGTTTTCAAAGCTTCTGATAACGTTTAGATAATCCACAGAGATATTTGTGCAGACTAAATGTTTACAAGTCTGAGTTTGAATCTCAGACTTGAGTTATTTTATTCTAATAAAATAAGTCATTGCTCTCGAAAAGCTGTGTGTGTTATGCAGATTGTGTTGAAGATTGAGTCTTAAAAATGGGGGTAAATTTGGGTCAACTGAAGAAAAAGAGAAGACAAAAAAGTGGTTTTGCTGCCTGATTTTTTTCAGAAATAATTTTCTTTTCAGACGAATTAATCTGGTTTGGGTCCTTTCATTTTCTGCTCCACTTCCAATTGTAAAAGCTGACATAAAAATAAAATGTATCATCAAATTATTTTTCTAAATTAACTCAAATACAATACATACACAACCAATTGGCACATTTATAGCACGGTGGACCTGTCGCCTACTTGTGACTTTTGCCTATTTGTCTTAGGAATGTATTTAAGAATTAAAAAGGAAACAGACTGAAATGGAAAAGTCAGTGGTGAAATATCCATCAGTGTCATAATTTCTGTTTTACATTATTAAAAATGTGGAAAGATTTTCTTGAAATAGTAAAATATGCATCAAATTCAACCTAAATATTTCTGAAATATAATATTTTTATTTCATTCATGAAACAAAACAATTGTTTTCCTACACCGTCTTGTTTAATAAGTTAAAATATACATCTGGGTAAGTTTTGTTTGTCAGATTAAAAGGACCTTTTGAAAGTAACAACCTTCAAGCAGGTATTAAACTTACTTTTCAGTAAGACTTCATTTCTGCTTTTTTAAATTGGTTTGATGTAATATTGTAGTTTTAAATGCCATATTTTCATAAACTGTAAGCAGAAAATCAGTGTAACAGAAACAAAGGCTTTCAGATTATTTGTAATGGATATAATGTTCTTGTAAATTGACTTTTCACTAATGTTCAACTTTATTGAATAGGTCTGTATTATTTTCAGACTTAAAACTGAAACTCCTATTTTCAATAAATAGTTAAGTATCCTTACAATTTCTAATTGATTTTATTTTCAATTAAACATTTCTACCATTTCTCTAAATCAGTTAAATCCGCCCCTATTAATTGCACCAATGGAGATTTGTAATATTTTACTGTAGACTCGCTTTTTGACCGTTTGCTGCTGGTTGATCCCTGAATGCGTTGAACAGAAGGCAGCAGGAAGTTTTTTATGTTTCTGTAAGATGATTCTTATCAGAAATTCTCCTTCAAGTTGGACACATTCGGTTTTTCAACTCAATTCAGTTCAGTTCAGAAATACCGCCAAGTAAACTCCACTGCCTCCGAATGCTACCAGAAGTTACTTTATTAATAAATGGAGTCCAGCTGTTTTTATTTTAATCTTAGTATAAATACAACGGTTCCTTGAGGGCCTCCAAGTATGAGGAGCCGTTTTTAAAGTTACACAGTGAAATATTTTGATGATAATATTTGACTTATTCAGGGCGTAAAAGAGAAACAATGAAAGTTTAGTTTTCAAAGTCAAATTTTTACCATGCTATTCATTTATTTATAAATGTTAGCGTTTCAAACTAAATATTTGATTAGTTTGAAGCTAAATGCTTAGCTTGCTTTGCAACTTAATGAAGGAACGTTGTGATGACATAATGACGTCAGAGCGTCTTAAAGAGACAGAGGCCCAATTTCAAGGCGTTAAATTGCAAAGTCAAATTTCATCTAAGTCATTTTTGATACATACAGCCATTTTTATAACAACTGAAGGTAACAGTTGCTTGAATGTGCTGTAAAATGGCACCATGTGCCTAGAAAATACATAATACCACCCCTTTAAGATATTTAGACTCAAACACAATTAAACATAGAAACCGTTATGTTCTCAAACATCAATTATTATAAACATCAATAATTGCTTAATATATGTAGTACACTATTTTGTGTTTGTCTGCTTTTCCACGCATATGCAGTCAGGTCATATATTCTGTACATCTGCAGCAGGTAGAGTTGAACTTTAGCTGTTCAACTCTAACCCAGATCTCTAAGGATCCTCACTGAGAATCCAGGAGAAGCTTTGAGTCGCATTGATCATTATGTTTGATCACTGAATGGAAAATAAATCCTGCACTTTGGATTTAAGAAAACCTACACTGCAAAAACACAGAACATTACCAGGTTTTGTTCTTGTTTCTGCTACAAGTATGCTAAGATATTTGAACTAAAAACTAGATTAAAAAAGTATGTGGTAAGATTTTGTGTTTTTGCAGGGCAGATAAATACTCACCAGAGCTGGGGTCAGTTTAATCAAGGGAATAGTTTTTTTCTCCATCTTATTTGTTAATATTTAGCACAGAAACTCTGCATCAGTTGATTATTCCAGCTGACACTGGACATTGATTACAGTTCACAAAGATCCCAGTGAAAAAATATCACAACAGAAGAGAATCAGAAGTAAATACAACATAATAAATGAATGTTCACTTTGTTCTGGATCAGAGTAAACACAGCTATTGTTTTCCCCGCTCTCCTCCCGTTGCCCTATAAGTATGGCTTATGCTGACTCTCAGTCATGTATACAATATTATGGCATGCACTTCCAGCCTTCTCAGTTTTACAAATATTTGCTATACAGACTCCTCATGTTTATTAAAAGTACTGAATTACACTGTTACAGAAAGACAGCCAGGCGCGGGCCCTTTGGGAGGGAAAAGGAAAACGATTCCAAATGAGAAGTAATGATTCATGCCACAGATAGTGTGTAAACTCAAATATATGCTGGACCTCGCAGCTCTATTGGACAGTTCCACTTTATGCAATTTTGATTGGACCTGAATGTTGCATAGACAACTCAGGATCGCGTTTCTCTAAATATGGCAGCGTGAGCACTTCTGGGCGTGTGTGAATGTGCGAGTCGGACCGGTTTGAGGTGGGTGGTCTCCGCTCACTTATCATTATACAACACAAAAGCCTCATTGGTATTTTGAAAAGGAAATTAATATTGCCATCAGCAGTCGCTCTTGCGTGTGTGCTTCCAAGCGCGGCTGTGTTTGTGTATGTCTGAAGCAGAGCAGTGAATTTCCACAGCAACGCAAGAATTTCCACCTTGAACTCCAAACGATACCGTCGAGCTGAGCGGCGGCGGAGGTTATCAATCCACTCGCTCCTGCAGGTTTTTCCACGTCAGGCAGGATTTAAAGGGGAAACCTATCGTGTGTGAGCGCAATCTGCTTTCTCTGCATCCTTTTCTCCAGCAAATTTACCACGAAATTCCTAGAATGAGGTTAATTTCACCTTTTTTTTGATGATATGTGGGAAACTTTTACCCTTGACATCATCATCTGCAACATGTATCATAGAATCCAGGTGAAATAGATGTTTTACTGCAATATTATAACCTTAATATTACCAAGAATTTTTCACTACTTTGCAGTGCAAATATATCAGTAGACTTAAAATAAGAAAAAAATAACTTGGAAGTAATTTTTCGCAAGACAAATAAGCTTGTTTGAAGTCAATAATTATAGCACTAGTACAAACTCTGTCACTAGAACTCAGTGGTGGCACAGTTACTTTGAAAAAGTAACTTTAATCGGATTACTGATTACTCCGTGAAAAAGTAACTTAGATTACTGATTACTTTATTCAGAACACTCAGAACAACAACCCCTTATTTACACTACAAGGTATAGACCCCTTGGTGCAATAAATGACAAAAAACATTTTTGTTTACACAAGAGACATCCTCATAACATTGTTCCTCGGTTTTGTATTTTAAATATCCATAAGCAAATAAACACAGAAATCCCATCCCCACAAAAAACAGTCCTGAAGGCTCCCACATAAACATAAAAATACATAAGCCTCAGATGCAAATGTTAAAATGCATCACAAATAGACTTACAGGTCACATGACGAAGGTCTTTCAAAAAGAGGCAGAACCAGGAATCCGTTTTGTCTTTTAACATACTGGACAAATATCACATTTAAATGTATTTTATGTTTTATATGGTAGCATAAAAGATTTATTACTTTATTTATTTATTTTTAGGAATTTAAAATTTTGATTAATTCTAAAACTTACCAGTAAGTTTTTGAATCGATTACGTCACCAGCTTTCCGGACTTCCGGTTTGACACCTTGGAGCGGATGGAGAACAGGAACGGACGTATTTTTATTTCTTAGTTATTTTTGTTGGTCCCACGAAGAATGTAGCCACCCAGCGAAACGGTGCGACGAGGAAAACAACGATGATGTGAAACAACCTCGGATTTATTTTTGTTAGCGACTTTTGTTTGCGTCTGTGAGCTGCGGAGGAAGCGCCATCTTTAAACCGGAAAGAACCGGCTTGAGCAGCGGACCAATCAGGTGAGTCCATTGGGAAGCGTGATCCAGCGCGTGTCTTAAATTGTGAAAGAGGTAAATAATGAAAGTGATATCTAGGTTTTGTTTTTACTAAATTTGCAAAAATTTCTGAAACTTTTTTCCACATTGTGAAAATTAGATATTTTTTGTCAAAGAGCCATAAATAATACAAACTTTCCATCATTATGTGACATTGTAAACTCAGAAATCTGTAGGATAAAAACTCAGATGTTTTCTGTAATCGTAAAGTAAAACATTTGCAACAAAAAATGTGCTAGAGAATAAGTTGAGATGGTACCGTTAGGGAATATTTTGGCTCTTTTCAGGTATCAGAATCTGCTTCGATTCGCTTTCAAGTCTGAACCCGAGTCATTAATCCTCAAAGTCTTAAGCAACGTTTCGTCTCAAATGTCTCGTAATTTTTTGTGTTCATTTAACTTCTGAGCTTTTCTTTCAAGTTTCTGAAATTATAAGGCCGAATATTAGGTTTAATATTGTAAATTAAACCTAATAATTAAAAAAATTCTCATGAAAATTAGATTTTTTTTGAAATATCAAAATTTCTGAGAAAGAAAATATTTTTAATAAAAAAAATATTTATTATTTTTTGTAATATCAGAAATGTTTGTTCAGTTTTTTGGTCGAATTATACTCCTCCATGGCCACATTTTCTGTCATATCTACAATGGTCTTAATATTCTGCCGTACAGAAGCTTATTTTAAATATTTAATATGCAATCGGTTCTGAAAAGGATGCTTAACTCATCTTTTGTGTTAAATAAAGTTACTTTGCTTACACTTGTTCTGACTTTTATAATAAACGTCTTAGCAATTTATCTTTCATCTGCTTTATTGTCATTCTTTAATATTTGAAGGTACTGTGCACTAATTTGAAAATGTAAAATTATTAGTTTTCCATTAACATTTTGTAATTCTATTTACAAAATGTTTTTGTAAATATAAAACGAATATATAAGCGTACAAAAGTAATGGTGAGAATAAAAGAGACGAGTGTTGAACACATGCTATAAATTTTAATAGACATATTGATATTTCTGAGTAGAAACAGAGTTATCCCTAGTTTTATTTACAATACAGGAATAAAAAAAATGTCACATACAGTACAATGGTAAAAACAAAATAGAGAACTTAAATAATTATTTTATTTGTGTAACTACTTAAATAATGAAAACGGTTATTCTATTCACACCACGCCGTCTCAGCAGCTACAATGCAACTTTCACATTAAGTGCTAAAAAAGTTATGATTTTTTTTTCATTTTACAGCATGAATATTCCATCCTGATACATTAAACCCAGGTAGAGCTGAGCAAAGCAGGAGATGAACGACAAATACAGAATTTATTGGATTTGCTTTTTAAAGTACACGCAGAAGAAAAACAAAATAAAAACATTTTACCATCCAAACTGTTAAACAGAACTGGACTCATTTTCATAACTTTTGGGAAAAAAAATAAAATGATCAATTAAAGGAATGAGTGTATGCATATGCATGAATGCCTGTGTGAGCCAAGTCAAAAACACGCACTGATGGATCTCCTGACAATCCCAGCTGTGTTTAACTTTTTGTTGCTCATGAGACAGTTTAGTCACGACGAATATTTTCCCTTCGGTTATTCAGAAATCTGCTCTTGGAGGATAAGATCTAGCCCTGACTGTGAGCTACTTCCACTGCGGCTCGGAGGCCCGACTCCATCTTTGATCATCTCACAACAGAGACACATTTTTGACGGTGGTAATATAATCATATGTCAGGGGAAATAGATGTTCTCCCCCAACTGTGGTGAGTTATTCTATGCAGGCACAGACATGCAATACATTTACACTGACAAAAAAAAGAAAGAAAAATCCACACGTGTCTCTTTAAAAGCTGCAATATATATATAAGTACAACATGACCTGACAAGCTTAGTGTAAAACTGCCTTCTAGGAACACCATATTCTCCCATATATTATTACGATTAAAAAAATAAACTCTCTTCTATGAGAGTAATGCTAGATTCTTTTTTTTTGCAATGCTAAGTAGTGAAATCTATTGGAAATATACATCACTGTGTTGTTTCTTCCCTTTGTAGTTTATAGAGTTTGGATTTTAGTTTCAGTGTGTGACAATGAACTCAGTTTGTTGGGGGAAGCCTGTGATTTTTCTGCTGTTTATTAACGTCAAACCACTTTTAAAATTCATTTCAGGAAGTGAAAAGGAATACAGTCCATAAAAGCCACATACGCATTCAGAATACTGAAACTCACTTGGTTCTTTGTGTTTTTGCTTCTTCGATTCAATTTAAAAATACTTTATTCATCTCAAAGCTAAACTGAATGTTGAAACTTGCTTAATCCTGGCATCTTCAAAGAGTAGTTGTAGATGGTGATGCTGTGGGCACTAGCAGTCAGTCTTGCAACAAATCTGAAGAGGCCTCTGACATGCTAACAGTTCAGACGATATTCCACAGTAACATGTCCTGCATGACACTATCACTGCTAATCCACCTCATTTGCTTTTGCTGCTCCTCTTCGTATCTTCTCTATGTTGATAATAGATGAATGGTGGAAAACAAAGTATACAGGCTGCAGATTGCTTTAGTTGTCATGACAACGTGCCCACTAACTAAAGGTAACATCATAGATGATACAACATAATCTTTACAAATGCAGGCTCAATGTGGCTTCTCTTCCTTCAATGTTTTGCGTTTGCAGATGGATATCTTTGCTTTTGATTGAGAATGAACTGGTTCTCAAGCTGAACCAGGCTTTTTAATCCCTAACAAAGTCCTGAAAGTGGTCTTAGTAAGCCCCTGAAAAAAAGAAGAGCCAGAGTCTCGGTTTGGTGCGGTCCGTTCCAAATAAGTTCCTGAAGCTGTGGAGGCAGCCGAGAGCGGGTGAAGAAATGTCTGCAGGCCTCTTCCAATGTGAACACGGCTTGGATGCCAGGCCCGGTGCTCAGAGCAAATAGCTTATAGGCGAGAGGAGGGAGAGTTTCTTTAGGGTGAAAGTGGATCCAGAGCAGTCTGAAGGGATCCCGGGTGTATCTGTGGTGTTTGTGTGTGTGCTCTCGTTTGCACTCAGGTGAGGGAGATTACATAGCCACGTTAATGACGCCTTGGTACGAGTCTGCTGGCGGTGATAGGTAGATCTGTGTCAATGTGGCGGCGGGGAGCAGGCCCCTCTGCGCGCCCCTATACGATGTAGGTGGTCAGGTCCAAGAGGTACGAGGTCATGTCGATGATGTGATCCAGGATGCCATCTTTCTCTTGGTCGTTGGGCATCCCCCGCTCACTCTTCTCGCATTGAGCGCCAGAGTATCCGCTCTTACACAGGCACTTGTTTGGCTCTATGCAGACTCCTCCGTTGCGACAGGCTGGTTCACATTTAGCTACAGTCACACAAAAGAACAAAAATTTGCGTTATGCTAAATTAAAACTTCAATTACTGTACATGTCAGGAGGGAAAAAACAAATGTATTTTAGTCCTAACGGTAATAAGGCTGAAACAATTAATTGGATCAATTGTGATTAATCAACTATTGAATAATCGTCAACTAATTTAGTAATTGATTAATCACTAACTGGAGTATACAGACTCAAAAAAGGCCATTTTCAGAGCAACATATTCAGAGCAGTAATTAAGTTAAAACTTACAAAAAGTATATATATATTTTGCATTTAAGTTAAAATGACCTTCACTGTATAAATACCTATTGTTTAAGTTTCACCAGGTTCTAATTCTGGGGGAAAAATCCTGTTAAGCATGCTTTTGTTATCCAATAATTAATCTGTTAATCCAAAAAACAATCAAGAGATCAGCTCTAGGCTCTATTGATATTAGGTCAAGTAGAAAAGGTTGAACTTTCCACATGTTGATGCTTGAAGTGTTGTTTTAGCTACAGAGGCATCCTTGGCAACAAATGATCAAAAGGAACGCTATGTTATTGCCTTTTTTAAATAATAAAAATTCAATTGAATAATAGTAATTTAATTATTAGTATGTTTGCATCTTTTAATGTATTTCTAATATTGTATAAAAAGGCTTAGAAGAAAAATCTGCAGAGTGTGCCAGTTTATCTGATTAATAGATTAAGTTGCAGCCTTAAATAATACTAACCTATTCGGCAGAAGGGTCCCTCCCAGCCGGGGCTACAGCAGCACTTGCCAGTCGGAGTGCAATGTCCGTTTTTGCAGTTTCTGGAGCAAGCTGTCATTAGTAGCTCTGGTGGCTCCACCGGGCGTTGACACTCCTTGGGGGAATGAGGCCTGCAGAGAAGAACAAGATCAAAGTCAATATGATGAAGCAGAAACTTAGCAGATATTATCACAGAAGATCTAAAACAATCTGCTAATTCCCAAACATTATGCTAATAAGTGAACATATTTGGACACTTTGGGTGCATTCACAACAGTCCTGTTTAGTCCACTTTAATCCAACTCTATTTTGTTTGCCTAAATCATTGTTTTCCAACCCTGGTCCTCAAGGCTCACTGCCCTGCATGTTTTAGGTATTTCCTTCCTTCAGTCCAGCTGATTTCAATTGATGACTAATTAACAGGTGTTTGTTGAACTGCAATCAGTTGAATCAGGTACACTAAAGCAGGGAAACCTCGAACATATGTAGGACAGTGTGCCTTGAGGACCAGGGTTGGGAAACACTGGCCTAGATAGTTATGATGTTCCACTTGTGAAAGTAAATCTTTTGGGCTTCACCTTGACACTGACAACAATTTTGAGTGCTACACTGCCGAGAAGATATGTAAAAAAAAAAAAAATAAAATAAAAAAAAAAGATGGACAAAATATCAATTTTAAATTGAGCTATTTCACAAGAAAATGTAGGATTATTTCAGATTCTACACATGCAAAACTGGTGAAGGGATACCCTTGGCTACTTGCAGCTGTGACTGTAGTTGGTTCTTCTAAGTACAGAGGTACAGAACACAAACACACACTGCACTTCACTGATTTCATTTGTAATAAATCCTAAAAAGCATCTTCCTTATGTTGCGTCTATAAACATGAAATCCAAGTGCGAGTGAAAGAAAACTTTGGTCACATTTTAGTGCTGCACGTTGAAGGGTGAGGCTGAAAACAAGAAAGGAGTAAGTAACAATTTATTTGCTTTTTTAATTACATTTTATGAGGATTTTCCTTTTATTTGAGTCATGCGGCCATTGTTTTTTTATAAGCCCCAGAAGGAACAGCTATAAACTTTCTAAATGTTAAGCGCTTATAAATCAGTGTGAAGGACTAGGATAACAACAATAACATGCAGGACAGCAGCCAATGAGGAACTACAAAGTCTTTCAAAACTATTCATATCTCTTGAAGTCTCACAATTTGGCAAAAATAAATACAGAAATTCACTACACTTCATTCTGAGGTTTTTGACCACTACTTTGTGTGGGCAAACACGAAGTAGTGCATAATTGGAAAGTGGAAGGAAAATGATGACCGGTTTTCACAATTTTCACAAATAAAAGTCTGGCGCGAATTTATCACACCAGCATTAGTCAGATTTGATTGCCACATAATATCCATCACACTTTATTTATTCTTTGACTAGGCCACTCTAACGTAGCTATGGGCGTATGGTTTGAGTCATGACTGGGTGTAAGTTTACCCTTCGGCAGAACACGTTTTTATAGCCTCTAAAATGTTTTCTTCTAGAACTAAACTGTATTGAGTTCCATCTATGTTCCCCTCCCCACAGAATAATGTTGCCACCACCATGGATCTCCTAAGATATTGTGTTTTCGGGGTGATGAATAATGTTAGGCTGCTGTCACACTGTTTCCTATCTTGCCATGTGTGCTGGCTACTGAGAGATGTGTGGTTTGCATAAAGGTCTGACCCTGACAAAATGAAGGACATTTTGTAGAAGTATGCGTGGCACTTTTGATGCACACCTTTTCTGAATAGTGTGATGATGTGGAATTCAGTGTCTCACTGCATCAGGAAACGGTATGTTACTTTTGGGCTTAATGAAGTCTGAGGATTCCAAAGCACTTCACACTATAATCAGTCATTAACCAATTCATTTATGGTGGCAGAAAGGACCAGTCGATATGGCTTAAAAATAAAATCTACGATTGTTTCATGCAAAATCTAATTTCTGATTATGGATTATTTTCTTCTCACTGTCGTTTCTTATAAAGAATTAGTAATGACAGAACATATTTTTCAGAACTTGCTTTTATTTAAATCATTCCATCTGAAGTTGACCTGAATTCAAAATGCAAATGCATACAAGCTGGAAAACAAGTTGGCAGGCTCTGGGTAGACCAACATCGGTCTGAGTTACAGAAACCCAAAAGTTTATTGTTGGAACAAAATCCCAGTTTTCCAAAAAATGTAACCTTCAAAAACAGAAAATTAAATTAATTGATCAAACTGATTTAAAGCCCAGCTCTACTGGTAAGCCATATTTACAGCTACCATGGACTGACAGAACCACCACCAGCAGGCAAAACAAATGTCTTGTTCAAGGAAACGATGGCAAAGTGACTGACATGGGGGTTCAACCCAACAACCCACTGGTTGCAGGACAAACCCATACCTATGGTGCCCTATATCTAGGTGCATTTGAGCCCACCTGAGCTGTCAACCTCTGCAGCTATGCATGTCTTGGCTACTTCTATTTCTGTTAAAATTTCTGTCCAGCCTACCAGTTTAGGTAGAGATGTTGGGTCATCTCCTGGTACATTTCCAGCTTAGCCAGACTCATACATTCATCTTCTTTAACTCCCATTTACATTTTTCCACAACCTTTCCCCTAACCTTTCCGTTGTGTTCCTTGGTCTTCATGATGCTGTTTGTTCAGTAATCTTCTAACAAACCTCTGAAGCCTTCACAGAACAACTGAATTTATACCGAGATTTACACTTCTTGTGCTGAATTTGACCTAAAACTAAAAGTGAGGCTGAACACAAATGCAAAACGCACTTTTAAGAGTTTTATTTGTAAAACTATAAATTGAAACCTTTCACTTTTACATAATACTACTTAGAGCAAATCTGTCGCATAAAATCCCAGTGAAATACATTGAAGTTTGTGGCTATAATGAGGCAGAAAATCACTACTTGTGCAGAGCACCATAACAATCCTTGTACATTCGGTCTTTTTGTGGTTCCCCCTCTTATATTTCTCCAATCTGAGGAGCAAAACAATTCATATGGCTAAGACAAGGCCACTTCTCGGATATAAACATGACTTGGAAAATTCACACAGACACAAACACAAACATCTCCACACCATATGTGTCAAGTTTGAGAACCAAAGAGACACACTGCGACCGTTCCGTATTAAGACAAACATCCAGACACGCACATCGGCAAATGGGCTAAAACTGAATCTTTTCACATCACGCTCCATGAGTCTGGAAATAATACAGAGTGCGTAATCAAGTTCTAATGTGAAGTGTCTGTTGTACACTAGGCCACACACAAACGCACACACACGTACAAACACATCAGTGTGTCTGTTTGTGGGGGAGAAAGAAATATTGTTGCGTTAACATTTCTGTTGTGTTGAGGGACAAAACACTGGACAACCCAACACACAGTAACACACTGGAGTCTGGTTGACTCAGTCTGGTATGAGAGGCAACAAGCATGAGAGGTGAAGTCAGTGTGTGTGATGTTTAGGCCATTAGAGAACGAGCCTCATCAATCATGATCTAAGAGCAAATGGTCATTCAGCAGCAGAGGCCAATACTAGATGCAGTTCAGGACCAGTGTTGAAAATGTCTTCCTTTTGAGCCAAAGTTTATTTATGAATATAATGTCCACCTGTGGCTGATATCATTCACCTGACAAAAAGACGGCTAAGTCTTTCGTGTGGCCTTGTGTACGTTTTATAAAAGAAAAAAACCCATAAAATAACATTTTATTTTGCTCTTGTGCTCTATTCTCTTACATTGTGATAAAATCCATATTTATCAGAATATTGTTCAAAATATTCTTGAGCTGAAATTTTGACAAACATGGTGTATTTTTAAATAAAGACTTAATTATTTGACTGAAATGAAATGATGGCAAGATCAACAGTAGACTTCATTGCTGGTTTATCCACTGATAAACAGGCAGTGATTGATTTCCTCCCTTTTTCTGTGGGCCTTCCACCATCACAGGTGCTTTAATTGGATTTTTTACCACTTTATAAACTGACCTGCATTCAGTCATAGTCAGAATCCTGAATTTTTGTTTTTTTAACCACCTCAGTTGTGGGCACTGCTACCAGAATAGTTGTATTAACCCTAAAGCACTAATCATAAGCATGAGCTATTGCTAAAGCGATAACTGCAATTCAAACTACAATTATTGGGCACAAAATTAATTTTAACATTTTAATTTATATGTTGTATTTATTTTTTCTAAACTGTCCCTGTCTTATTTTGTTCCTGTATGTTTCATGTTTGGGAAAGGAAAACAAAATGAGAAGAGGAAATGGAAGTGCTGCATAAAGTTTTCACCACTTCAAAATAAAAGCATGAATATGAACATCTAATCACTTGAACAGTTCTTAAGTCTATAACCAAAACTTAAACACAGATGTTTAACTTTATTCAACAGAAAGTTTACAAAACAGCCAAGAAAATTAGCACATTAGAATTTGTCCTGAAAAATGTGCTAAACGTTTTCAATGTAAGCAAACATACAAAACAAAAAATCAGCGCCACTGTTAGTGCATTAGCAAAGTGTGTCCATCACTGGTTGACCTACTGTCTTAAAAGTCTGAGGAATTGGTTTGGGAATTTTTACACTCTTCAATCACGTATCACTCCACATTTTCTCACCTATCTTCAAGGTTGCAGTCAGTTAAAAGAGATGATTTACCTTGATAAAATATATATTTTGATATTTCTGTTTACCTCTCTGCTTAAAAGACACCCACCAAATGCTCTGATAAACATATTGACTGATAGCAGTGACAATAAAGTGGCTGTTCATGTGCTGTAATGGCTTTTAATTTCACGATTGAAGGTGGGGAGGAAGGGGGTTTGATTCCCATGCTCCCATCAGCATCCAACTGCAGACTCCATGCCTGTTGGCTTTTGTTGTTGCAGGCTGCATGTAGTTACAAAAAGAGCAAAAAAGGAAGAAAACAGAAGGAGAAGGAAAAAGAGAAAGAGTAAGAGTCCCTGGAGAGTTGGGGGGTCTGTAGTGAACACTGTTAATAGCAGGCAGGGGTCAGCAGCACTGCTGAACAGCCTGTACTGCTGCCAGGGAGGCTGTGAAAACAGCACCTGCTGGTAGCGCCACTTGACAAAGGCAGCTGGGTCAACAGCCACTGTGGGAATTTATCAACTTTGGAAGGGGTGGTGCATGTGTGATAGTGAGAGAGTAAAAAAGGCAACACTGCGCTCACGTTGGTCAGATAAATTCACAGGAAAAGATACAAATAACTTTGATGGTTGCATTTACATTACAATATAATATA